>BQNB010010301.1:44818-84303 GCA_026074375.1 Tanacetum coccineum
CACTTCACATCACTATAGATGAAATTAAACTTAAAATATGTGCTCGAAGGCTTGGTTTTTAACTCCTTCCAGACCCACAAATGCTCTTCTTTTTTTTCCTTCTAAAATATGTACATAAAGGCTTCGTATCAGCTCTTCAAACCCATTTACGAATACTATCAGGCCCCCTTAAGCTTTGCTGTATAGATTGTAGGCATGAGAATAAATTAAGGGGTGTTTGGATTGGCTCTATCCTGACCCCTCATACAGAATCAACTACTTTAGTCAATGTACCTATTTCTGTAGCCACAGCAACTCCAGCTACCACTACAAAAATCCCTCCACCTCTCTTTCTTGTCACTCAATCAAGTCAACAAACACCTGTTACCACCACCACAACAACTAATCCCTCCATAACACCGCTTCCACTCCCTAACTTTGCATCTGTATTCGGCTTTAATCAAAGAGTAACCGCGTTGGAATCTGATCTCTCTAAGCTTAAACAATCAAATCCTTTCGCTGAAGCCATTTCATCTATACCGGTCATAGTTAATGAATACCTTGGTTCTAAGATAAAGGAAGCAGTAGATGTGTCTATTCAGCTCAAATCAAACAAGCTCAGAGAAGAAGCTCAAGCAAAAAATCTAGAATTCCTCAACTCACTTGATTCCAACATGCAGAAACATATCAAGGATCAAGTAAAAAATCAAACATCGAAGATCAAGTCCAAAGTTGAGAAGTATGTTACTGAATCTCTGGGAGCTGAAGTGTTGATTCGTTCCACCAATCAACCTCAGACATCTTACGGACATGCTTCCTCACTCTTAGAACTTGAATTAAAAAGGATTCTAATGGATAAAATGGAGGAGAATAAATCAATTGACAGATCAGATGTTTAGAAAAATCTTTACAACGCATTGGTTGAAGCCTATAACACAGACAAGAACATCCTTTCCTCTTATGGTGATGTTCTCATTATTCCAAGAACAAGGGACGATAAAGATAAAGATAAAGATGAAGAACCCTCCTCTGGATCAAACCGATGGACCAAGAGATGGAGATCAGGAACGGAAGCTAAGAACCAACTCGTAAGGAGAGCAGGGCAACAAGTTCTTCGAAAGGGGTGTCCAGATCTCAACCTACCGACTTAAATGAGACTACACATTTAGAGTTCATTACAGGTGATGATGATGTCATTCCTGCTAGAGAGGTACAGGATGAACGTCAATGGCACCCTCCAACATCTCCAACTCCTGATCGTGAATGGCACCTAACAAAGACTGTTTCTGATTTACCTCCTCAACATTGGATAACTGACTTAGCACAAGCTGCAGGCAAGCAATCCTCTGGATAAGCTCAACTGGATAAGCTCCTCAACATTTGAATATATAAGCTCAACTGGATAAGCTCATTAGCCTAACAAATTAAGCTTTTTTCCATATTCAAATATTCCTATAAGCCTAAAAAGTAATCTAAAACAAACACTCCTTTAGCATCATCAACATCAATTTCTATTACATGCCTTCACTGTTTTCAATTGTAATAACTTAGCAAAATGATCACTCCAGCGTTTCCTAATTTTGTTATCTTTGATTAGAAGGATTTTTATTATTGGCCAATTACAAATTGAAGTTAAAGCTTACACATTACAAATTCAAGTTAAAGCTTACACATTACACATTTCCTAATTTTTAACGTGTTGGGCTAATGAGCTTACAAATTCAAGTTAAAGCTTACACATTGCAAATTACAGCGATATTCAATTAGTTCATAAAATTAATACTGCGCATGACTATTTTTACAGATTCACAAAAATGAATATTATTTCATTAGATTTACACTTGGCTGTCTGAAAGTGCTTCTTAAAACCACTCATATGCTTACAGATTTATGGAATAAGCACGTTTACATCACACAAAGATTATATTTCAAGTATGTAAAAATGCAGACCTGCTCGAGAAAAAGCGATGGTTAAGTTTTTTCTCAAGCGTTCTTGCAGAGACGATGTCGTTTGGAAAAGCGACTGCTTGTGTGTGTCCATAATGATTCTAGCAGCTGATAGCATCTCTTGAACCGCCTATAATGGTTAGCCAAAAAGCACACATCCATGCTAACATTTAGCATTGCATCATGTTTTCATTGCGATATAAATGGCAGGTTATATAGAAAAAGTAAGAAATAAGCAAGTCTTGAGCTTACAATTTTGAGCCTTTGGTGGTGTCTGCAAACATCCTAATGATCCAACCCCATAACTCTACATTAAAAGCTTTGCAATTAGCTAAAATTCAACAGACATCCGATTAATCTCTTTAATGCGACTCGAAGCAAGTAAAAATTCTTTCACTATGCATTACAACATGATTCAGTATGATACCAAAAGCAAGTCTTACCTTTTCTGGGCCAAAGGCGGTTATCGTGGTTTTCCCATACCAATGCTAATTTATCAACCTGCCAACAAATAAGAAAAGCAAATAGAACATAGTTAAAAATAAGTTTCAATTCAAACTGAGAGCATTAACTAAGATGGTAATTTCAAAATCAGAAAGAAATTGAGAACAAAAACCTACAAAAGCAAAGTAACCTAGCCAAAATTATTCGACAAAACAAAATTAACAAAACCCCCAATTTTCACATAAACCCTAATATCAAAATAAAAAAGAAATTAAAACCAAAAACCTGAAAACCCACACAAAGTTTATAGGAAGAAGCCTTACCTCAAAACCTACACAAAGATCGGTATTAATTCCAGTAAGGGCAGCTAACCTATGATCGTTTGTATGCCTAAAACCGCGGAGACACTTGATCTTCTTCACCTTTGATAGAGGGTTACAGATGGTGGGTTTGTATGATGTGGGGTTGTGGAGTTGTAAGGTTGTGGAGTTGTAACTACAGAACCTTTGATATTCATGGATTTAAAGCTTAATCATGAATACTCGACATTTAATTTAGAGGATGAGTAGCAACATGATTTTGTACCTACGGCTGTGTAGGTATTACATAGCTTTTAAGGATACATCCCCATTAAATTTAGAGGATGTATCTTTTAGTATAATAGATCAAGTATATGCTACAAGTAATAATATCCCTCGATCATAATTATGTTTTTGAAACATGTTTTTAGGTGAAAACTATCGTCATTCAGAAGTTATTGCTAAGAAAAACTAATAACCACGTCGGAGAATTTAGTCACAGTGTACCCGTCGTCGCATCGCGCGAGTACCCCGCTATTCTGTATATAGAGTCATTATTATTGTTTTAAATGAAAATCACCTTGTACTTTAGACTCGATTAAGTTATACACGTGTATAACCTGAAAAAGCAAAATTTATCAAGTACATGTCACAACATGTATGAAAAGAAATGTAAAACATGTCTAATAGCCTCTTGTGATTAGTAGTAGGTTCATCACCTCAAGGTATGTCAATATTTACTTTGGGGATATGCTGCATCATATAATAGATTTCATTACTAACGTAAATTTAGGCCATTCATGTAATCACCTATTACTTTGGAGACAAAAACACAACCTAAATCGGCCCATTCATATAAAAAGTGTTACATTTGCTAGGGGCGTGTGCGGTTCGGTTTCGGTCGGTTTTTGGCTAAACCGAAATCGAACCGAAATATTCGGTTTTTATAAAACCAAAAGCCAAAACCGTTCGGTTTTTAGCGGTTTGGTTTTTTCGGTTTGTTATCGGTTTCGGTTCGGTTTTTTCGGTTTTAAACCGTTTATATCTAAGTGTGGCCAATTTATACAAACAAACTTGTTTTACGTAGAAAATTGATCACTCTTCTTTACTTTTTTTGTCAATCTAAGCCTAATAATGTTATCCTAAATTTCTACAATTACACACATATAAATAAGACACACACATATAAGTGAACATACATATAGTACGATCATTGTCACATATGTAATTATATGTAGTCAAGTAAAAACACGTACAACACACATATAAATATAAATATATTATAATTTAACCTATAAAATGAATATAAATTTAAAATTTTGATTTATTATTTATTTATTTATAGCATATTAATTGTATATTATTACATAATAAAACTGGTTCGGTTCGGTTTTTACGGTTCTGTTTTTGGACGAAAACCGAAACCAAAATTTTCGGTTTCTGACAAAGTAAAAATCAAGCAATCGGTTTTAGTTTCGGTCGGTTATTTCGGTTTGATTATTTTGGTTTTCGGTTTGATTTCAGTTTTTTCGGTTTTTTCTGCTACCCCTAACATTTTCCACCTCTAAATTATACATGGGAAGAGGGAAAAGCAAGCATCTATGTCAAAAGAACTATGAAAAATTATAGTCAGCATATTCGTGTTGGGACACATATAGAAGGTCCATATATTGATTCAAAAACCATAAAATATGTTGATTGAGAAACTACATGAGAATCAAATGCGCAAATGAAAGATATTTTGCTTGTGCATAGCCATAGTGCGTTACCAAAGCTCCCGCTCAAGGAAAGCGGAACCCATTCCCAGAAAGCGTTACCATGAAGGAGCATCTTCACAAAGAACAGAAGTGTTCTCGGAAAGTGAAGATAGCGGAGGAGGACACTGGAAGTGAAGGTCTAAAAAACAAAATTCGAGCATTGAAGAAGATGACCTATCCCAACCATGGGTGTGCGAAGAAACGGATCCCTTCACACCTCGTATCCGTTACTTTGACTTCCCAAAAAAGACCCGGATGCCAAGTAACGTCAAAACATATGACCAGGGCGAAGACCCGAATGATCATCTGAAAATTTTCCAAGCTGCTGCAAAAGTGGAACGCTAGCCAATGCCAACATGGTGCCACATGTTTAATACTACACTCACAGGATCCGCTAGGGTATGGTTCGATGATTTACCCCCGAAATCTGTGGATAGCTATGACGATCTAAAAAAGGCATTCCTAGCAAACTTCCTCCAACAAAAGAAGTATATTAAAGACCCTGTAGAAATTCATCATATCAAACAAAGAGAAGGGGAGTCTACAGAAGATTTTTTACAAAGATTCAAGACTGAAAGCAGGCACGTCAAGGGAGCCCCGGAATGCATGAGAATCTTTGGATTCATGCACGAAATCACTAACCCCGAGCTGATTAAACGTCTACACGACAAAATCCTAAAGTCAATGGATGAAATGATGAGGATTACCACAGCGTTCCTTAGGGGGGAGGTAGCGGCTTCCAACCAGGTGCGGAAGAAAACACTTTTGACATGGAAACAACAGGAAGCTGGGCGAAAACAAAATCGACAGAAGGGGAGACTTTAGGAATCAGCAGAGGTCAGAGCGAAGACGTGACAAGTTCACACTCCTCACAAAATCCCCAAAGGAAATTTTGGCTTTGGATAAAGGCAAATTTAAAACTCCACCACCAATGATAACACCTGTAGAAAAAAGAAATAACAACAAGTTCTGTGAATTTCACGGGGAAGTGGGGCATAACACTAATGAGTGCATGCATTTAAAAAGACAAATCAAAGAATTAATCAAGGCTGGAAAGCTGTCGCATGTAATCAAGGAGCTAAAACAAGACAGCGACAAGGATCAGCCGAAAGCAGCAAAGAAGGGATAGGCTTCCGGGAAGGACAAAGCTATGTCGATCCTAATGGTTCAACCAAGGCAAAGGGTGGCCAGGCAAAGGGTTACACAAAGCTTCTCCCCCGATTCAGAAACTTTGTTCCCACCCTTAGGGGATGAGGACGGAGCGGAAGGCCGTATGATCATTGAGGCAGAGATAGGAGGTCACTTCATACATCGCATATATGTAGATGGAGGATCGTCTTCAGAAATACTATATGAACATTGCTTCTATAGGATGCACCCGGAAGTGAAAAGTCAAATGGTGCCAGCCATCGCACCCCTCATCGGTTTCAGCAAAGAAATCATATGGACAATGGCACAAATATCGCTACCGGTGAAAATAGGGGATACGAAACATTCAACTCTAACAGAGCATTGTGCGGATTACTCAAGCGTAACCTAGACGTATTCGCTTGGAAACCTGCGGACATGACAGGGGTTCCGCTACATATAGAAGAGCATCGGCTGAATGTCTGAGAAGGATGCCCTCCAGTAAGGCAGAAGAAAAAGAGCCAAGCACCGAAAAGAAACAAGGCAATACAAGAGGAATTCGAAAGACTTGTGGAAGCCGACATCATGAAGGAAGTTCATTATCATAGCTTGTTGTCAAATCCGGTAATGGTAAAAAAGCATGACGACAGCTAGAGGATGTGCATGGACTTCAAAGACCTGAACAAGGCATGTCCTAAGGATGGTTATCCACTCCCAGAGATATATTGGAAGGTGGAATCCCTCTGCGGATAACCCTTTAAATGCTTCCTAGATGCGTACAAAGGATACCACCAAATAAAAATGGCAAAGGAGGACGAGGAAAAAACAGCATTCATCACCAGCCAGGGGATATTCTGCTATTTAAAAATGCCTTTTAAGTTTAAAGAATGCCGGAGCGACTTACCAACGTTTGGTAGACAAGGCATTCCAAAAGCAAATTAGCAGGAACTTGGAGGTATACGTAGATGATCTAGTTATCAAGAGCCGTACGGAACAAGAAATAATAAGGGACATCGAAGAAACATTCAAAACCCTGAGGGAAATAAACATGAAGCTAAATCTCAAGAAATGCACCTTCGAGGTAGAAGAGGGCATGTTCCTGGGATACATGGTAAACACCAGAGGGATAAAAGTGTATTCGGATAAGGTAGAAGCCGTCTTAAGCTTACCTTCTCCAAAGTGCTTAAAAGACATGCAAAGGCTGAACGGAAAATTAACAAGCCTAAACAGATTCCTGTCCAAATCAGCAGACTAGTCACTACCATTCTTCAAAACTTTGCAAAAATGCACGAAGAAAAGTGACTTCCAATGGACTGCGGAAGCGGAAGCTGCATTCAAGCAAATGAAAAAACTAATAGCAGAGTGTTGCGGTTGTCGTAAGGGACTTCTACAAGAAGTTTTACAACTCCCTAGGCAGTGTACCTAACCGTTGTAGTGTAGTATAGGCAAGACTTGGGAGTTGTTATCGTTCTCTCTCTAGGGAATAGTTGGGGAAGGCAGTGATCACGGTCCCAATAGAATTTCTAAGTGTGAGAGCATATTATTTTTTGTTTTTTTATTTTATAGTAAAGCAAGGTAAATCATATATTGGAGAGTGGTTTGTTTTCGCTATTATACTAAATAAATCTAACTACTGGTGATAAACTAAGCTACTGGTGATAACAATATAATAAAAGACTATGTTTATTTAATCATGTATTACTCCCTAGATTGCACTCCCTAGTGTTGTTGCTTTGTCACACTTGTGATGATCTATGTAATTATTTCCTAAGTCATGAACGAATTACATGAACCCGCCGTCTATTTAATATTCCGTTAAGGCAACGCACAAGTAAGGTAGTATGAAGACTATTACAAGGCCCCTAAGAGTATATTAAATGCATTTGAAATATATTAAGAGTGGATCAACCATATAAGGGGCAAGGTAGTATGAAGACTGTTACCCGATGGTATCCTTTCTACACAATCATGTTTTCCTAGACATATCAACAGCGATACAGACAAAAGCTGGTTTTCTAAGACCTAACATGCATATTCATCACAAGAAGCAACACCACTAAGATCTACATCCTAGGTTTCATACAATCATAAATAAACACAATAGAAGGTTTAGCCAAGCATGTTAAAGATAAAGTAAGAACAGATAAGAATCACACAACAAGACATATTGAATGATTAAGATAGTCTTACTTGATTAAAACATGAATTGAAGAGAGTACAATAGGGTTTTGAGGCCCTAAAATCGTCCCTAACAGCTGCTAAACAAACTAGGGTTCGTCCCTTTCTTTTACTCTAAAGTTACACACTTAAAACCCTAAAAACGGATTTGTATTTATAGGAAAATCGCTGCGACGGCGTCGCATGTTAATCGTGACGCCGTCATGAATAGAATATTCTAGATAATGGGCTGGGTCGTACAATCTGACGCCGTCTGGAAATCTTGTGACACCGTCTTGAGATGGGTTGTGACGGCGTCACGTGTAATCTGTGACGCCGTCTCCAGCTTCTGAGTAGAAATTCTTGAGAGATGTTGGTGTAGGTTCGTAGTCTTGTCTGTTTCTTCTCCAAATGAGCCCAAGTCACGTGTATTTCCTCTAAATGCCTTCCAAATGCTAAATACCTGAAAAGGAACGATTAAGTACCTATTTTGGGCATAAATGCACGAATTATGGGGTTAAACGGCCTCGAAAAAGTGTATAAAATGACACCTCATCAAATACCCCTATACTTGGAATTTACTTGTCCTCAAGCAAATGGGCTTTTCTACCTAGACAATAGCAATATGAGGGTCATTTTACCTACTCTTTAAAAGTATTTTACAACACAACCTTCTAGACCTCGTAATTAAAAGCACAGAAAGTAAATACTAGCACCTCACATAAGTGTTTGAGATTCTCTCTTTCACTCGGGTGTATAATAAATTATAACATAAGAGGGAAATAGAAAATCAACACTCATTGCCTGTTATAGCATATAAATTACCATAGGATTGGTAAAGGATCAAACATCCACCGCTAGGCGCAAGCATTATTCATTACTATCTAAGAGGCCTTTTAAAGGGTTGTGAGGTGTAGGTGTAAGATAACATATAATGGAAACGGAAACGGATGGGATATATTTGGGTGAGTTTGGAGTGGAAGGGTTAGCTAATTATTTACACGAATACACTTTGGTTTGGTTGCTAAGCCAAGACTCGAACGAAGGTATACAAACTCTACACAACTATACATCAATCTCTTTTTTTTCTTTTCTGTTTTTTTTAAAGGGTTGTGAGGTGTAGGTGTAAGATAACATATAATGGAAACGGAAACGGATGGGATATATTTGGATGAATTTGGAGTGGAAGGGTTAGCTAATTATTTACACGAATACACTTTGGTTTGGTTGCTAAGCCAAGACTCGGACGAAGATATACAAGCTCTACATCAATCTTTTTCTTTTTCTTTTCTATTTTTCTCTTTTCTTTTTTTTAAATAACATAATACATCACAACATGGGGTTTATAACACGTACCCCTACACTTGAGCTTTTACATGCTCGATATTTACAATCTAACTAATGACCTAATTTGAGGTGGATCAAAATAACATGGAGATCATCTAACAAACATATAGGGGTATTGACTTAACTTTTCTTCCCTATTCTTCCGCGAAATAAATACTAGCATGAATCCCAATCGTCCCAAAACAGTATTTACAAGGATAAGGACTTAGCAACCTTGTACTTAATAATTAACTTGGGTTAACACAATAATGTACTAAAAGCGTGTACATACAAGGTGGGCTAAGGCGATTTGGGTGTAACGATTGGTTTAAGGGTGACAATGCTCTTCATTAATAATCTAGAATCCACCAGAAAATTACGAGAACCATAAAAAAGGATAGGCTCGGAGGGTTGTACTAGGGGTATCCTTCACTAAAGGTGAGTGCATGGCAAGGGTGTGGGATAGTTATATGATCGGTGTGACCATCATAACAATTACAGGTTTAAACCATGGGTTAATCCTAATGACTCTTATCAAGCAAATCCTAACACTTACTATGCGGTCTCAGGATGCATCACAAAAACAAGTTCTAGAATTTAATATACTACCGGTACACTCTCATAATCCTAAAGTAACCAATACCAATGTTCCAGAAAAGACGACAAAACCACGCATACACATCCGTAACGACGGAATAGACATACATGATTGTTCACTCTTTAACTCGAACAAGCTAAAGGTATAACATCTAAGGGCGAACCTCACATTTTGGGGGTGGAATTTGAGGGTTTTTATGCTAGTAATATAAATTCCTATCCATGAGACGCTCTTAATACTTGGTTTTCGTCGGTATGTGTCATAAAAAATTTAAATTTAGGTCAAAATCACCTCTTATGCTATGTTTCGATATATTACCCATTATTTTAAGGACAAAGAAAATGGGAAATAAAAGAATAGTTTCTAAGGCTTATTTCCCCCCTACACTTAAGTTGAACATTGTCCTCAATGTTCTATAGAAGTACCCGTAAGAACGAATAAAGGGAAAAGAAAACAAGTAAAAGAAACTAGTACTCCCCTGGTTTGCTCAATAATGGAGAAGAAACATGCGATAACTGGTTAAATCGTCATCCAAGAATCATCCAATGAAACTTCCTAAGAATTTACAAGCTTATTCTCATCAAATATAACCTGTAATCAAAGACAAAGACAACTATACCAAGCATAAAATGTGCGATATACAAATATACAATATGAATTTAGGGTTTTGACTCGATAAAGCAGTAAAGATAGGATGAGAGAATTGTCAAACTTATTGGTTTTGCAGGTTTATAACAGAAGATTACATATTTTAAATGTTATGCAAGTTTTATTTTCAAAAATAATTAAAAACTTTAAGTTTTCTGGACTTGGGCGTTTGACGCCGTTAGGAGAATCCTGACCCCGTCACAGGTGTCGTGGTGACGGCGTCGCGTATAAATCGTAACGCCGTCTCCACATTCTGTGAAAATGAAATTTTTGATTTTGATGAAAAATTTTCTTCACTTGATTCCATAAGTTAATTCCTGTACAAATAGCTGCATAAAACCTGAGATTTGACAATTTACTCATATGACTCAAAACTGACGCGAATTAATCTAAACAAATTATTTAACATGCTTGAGCTTGGTTCAAAAACCGGATAGATTCCCCTACACTTATTGTTTGCAAAATACCTTTGATTGAAATCAAGACGAGGTTAAAGACAATACAAAGCATGATTACAAGATAGAGTTCAAACATGATAGAATAAAATGAAAAGAGTAAAACACATGACACTCCTAATTGTGGGAAAAGTAAATATTGGGTTGCCTCCCAAAAAGCGTTTTTCTTTATTTTACGAGTCTTGTAGCTAGACTCGAAGTCACACATCCTTACGTGACTTCTACTTTGTGTCTCTTGGCCTTTCTTTCCAATTTCATTAGGTGTCGAATTTATTTGCTTATACTTTCGTCTTCCTTATACTCGGATCCTAAGGTCAGACTATCCGAGTAATAGGTTTTCCCATGGTCATCATTACTCCCAAGGCAAAGGGTGGTATAGAAACAGTATTTATGTTCTTAAAGTCTATATGGTTATACGTTTCCATATTATGAGGCTTCTTGAATGTGATTTCTCATCATTTTTTTCGAAAGTAATCGTTCCCTCTTCCTGATCATAAACGAGACCAGTATTCCTTGCAAATGGTTTTCCAAAGACTACTTCTCCTAGGTGGTGGTCTATAATGCTAGTGGTGTCCTTTAAAATCATGAAATTACATTCGTATGTGAAATTTCCTATGAAAACTTTTAAACCCTTGACTCTTCCTACAAAGTTGTTGTTCTTACTAGGGTTGGATGATTTTTTTCTTGACTCTAACCCTTTACTCATGATCATATTGTAATGTTGCTTAGACATAACATTAATTGGTGATTCTAAATCAATGTAGGCTTGTCTTTTAAGGAAGTGACCCATCTTGCAAGAGATCTTAACGTTGTTTAAATTTCCAGTTCCTATCTTTGCCTTTACCCAAGATGTTTTGGGGTATTTCAAAAGCCACTCATGATATTCTAATTCCTCCATGGTGGGGAAGGTATCAAAGTATTCAATTTCATTTGACCCGTCTAATGAGTCAATGATCCTACTATCCCCGAGCCATGACTCAATTTCTTCCTTTTTCTTAGGGTCAAGAAACTCCCTATTAGAGGTAAAACAAGATGGATTCGCATTCCTTACAATAACAAACACACAAAGAAAAGATAGACTACGAGAAAGCTAATATGCGGAAATTAAATTTTACTTGAAATGATTCAAGCAAGTATAACTAATCTAAACTATGATCAAAACCTAACAATTCCCTACGCAGCGGTGCTAAAAACTTGTTGCAGTTGTCGTAAGGGACTTCTACAATAAGTTTTACAGCTCCTTGGGCAGTGTACCTAACCGTTGTAGTGTAGTATAGACAAGACTCGGGGGGTTGTTATTGTTCTCTAGGAGAATAGGTTAGGAAGGCTTGATCATGGTCTAACAGAATTCTAAAGGTTGAGAGAAGATTTTTTTTTGTGTTTTTATATTTATAGGAAAGCAGGTAAATCATATATTGGAGAGGTGGTTTTGGTTTTAGCTATTAAACTAAATAAACTAACTACTGGTGATAACAATATAATAAAAGACTATGTTTATTTAATCATGTATTACTCCCTAGATTGCACTCCCTAGTGTTGTTGCTTTGTCACACTTGTGATGATCTATGTAATTATTTCCTAAGTCATGAACGAATTACACGAACCCGCCGTCTATTTAATATTCCGTTAAGGCAACGCACAAGTAAGGTAGCATGAAGACTATTACAAGGCCCCTAAGAGTATATTGAATGCATTTGAAATATATTAAGAGTGGATCAACCATATAAGGGGCAAGGTAGTATGAAGACTGTTACCCGATGGTATCCTTTCTACATAGTTATGTTTTCCTAGACATATCAACAGCGATACAGACAAAAGCTGGTTTTCTAAGACCTAACATGCATATTCATCACAAGAAGCAACACCACTAAGATCTACATCCTAGGTTTCATACAATCATAAATAAACACAATAGAAGGTTTAGCCAAGCATGTTATAAGTAAAGGAAGAACAATAATGAATCAAACAACACATAAACATATTGAATGATTAAGATAATCTTACTTGATTAAAACATGAATTGAAGAGAGTACAATAGGTTTTTGAGGCCCTAAATCGTCCCTAACAGCTGCTAAATGAACTAGGGTTCGTCCTTTTCTTTTACTCTAAAGTTACACACTTAAAACCCTAAAAACGGATTTGTATTTATAGGAAAATCGTTGCGACGGCGTCGCGCGTTAATCATGACGCCGTCATGAATAGAATATTCTAGATAATGGGTTGGGTCGTACAATCTGACACCGTCTGGAAATCTTGTGACGCCATCTTGAGATGGGTTGTGACGGCGTCACGTGTAATCTGTGACGCCGTCTCCACCTTCTGAGTAGAAATTCTTAAGAGATATTGGTGTAGGTTCGTAGTCTTGTACGTTTCTTCTCCAAATGAGCCCAAGTCACGTGTATTCCCTCCAAATGCCTTCCAAATGCTAAATACCTGAAAAGGAACAATTAAGTACCTATTTTGGGCATAAATGCACGAATTAGGGGGCTAAACGACCCTAAAAAGTGTATAAAATGACACCACATCACAGAGCTACTCACACTAACCGCACCTATAGAAAAGGAAGAACTTATTGTGTACCTTACGGCGGCAAGAGAAGCCATGAGCGCAGTTTTAATTACCGAAAGGGAGGTGAAGCAAATGCCAATCTACTTCCTTAGCCGCGCCTTACAAGGTCCGGAAATAAATTACACACCAGTGGAAAAATTGGTACTAGCTTTAGTGCATGCAAGCAAACGGCTAAAAAGATACTTCCAAGCACATCCAATTGTTGTTATCACGGACCAGCCAATCAAGCATGTGCTATCAAAACCAGAAATTGCAGGAAGGTTGCAGAAACGGAGCATAGAGCTGGGGGAGTACGACATACAATACAGGCCAAGAATATCAGTCAAAGGACAAATCTTGGCAGACTTAATAGTGGAGCGGCCGGAAGATAATT
Organism: Tanacetum coccineum; assembly: GCA_026074375.1. Lineage (NCBI taxonomy): Eukaryota > Viridiplantae > Streptophyta > Magnoliopsida > Asterales > Asteraceae > Tanacetum > Tanacetum coccineum. The sequence continues at coordinate 58,498 of BQNB010010301.1, forward strand.
CCCTAGCCGCACCCATGGAAGTTGAGGAAGAGCTTCCGGAGCTGTTCACAGACGGATCGTCCTGCATAGATGGTTCCGGAGCCGAACTAATACTTACTGACCCAGAAGGGACATAATTTACCTACGCTCTGAGATTCAAGTTCAATGCGACAAACAATGAAGCCGGGTATGAGGCTATGATCGCCAGTCTCAGAATCGCAGAGCACATGGGAGTAAAAAACCTTCAAACACATGTGGACTCTCGCCTAGTGGCTAACCAAATCAATGGGTCCTACATAGCCAAGGAACCTGGTATGATACAGTACCTAGAGAAAGTGAAAACGCTTGCCAGCGGTTTCAAGAAGTTCTCAATCAAGCAAGTGCCCAGAAGTGAAAATAAGAAAGCTGACGCTCTAAGCAAGATTGCGTCCACCAGCTTTGCTCACCTAACCAAGCAGATCCTAGTGGAAGAGCTCACAGAAAAATCCATAAATAAAGCAGAAGTGTTAGCAATCGTAAAGGAAGAAGGAAATACTTGGATGACCCTAATTTATGAATACCTCACGAAATAAATACTTCCTGCAGAAAGCAAAAAGGCAAGGACAGTACGGCTTAAATCAAGGCGGTACGCTGTGATTGACAGAGTTCTGTACAAAATATCCTTTCTTGAGCCATGGCTACGGTGTGTCGGACCATTGCAAGCAAACTATGTTATAAGAAAAATCCACGAAGGATCCTGCAGCATGCACGCCGGACCAAGGTCTGTAGTAGCCAAAGCTATACGAACAGGATACTACTGGCCAACCATGCATAAAGACGCAAGGAAAGTGATACGGGAATGCCAAGACTCTCAAGTTCATCGTCCCGTGCCAAGGAACCCGTAACAGAAGTTAACCCATATCACACCTCCATGGCCATTTTATAAATGGGGAATTGACATAGCCGGACCTTTCCCAGAAGGTCCCGGCAAGGTCAAATTCTTAATAGTAGTAATGGACTACTTCACAAAGTAGATTGAGGCAAAACCCGTCGCAACCACGACAGGAAACCAAATTAAAAAGTTTGTATGGGATAACATAGTTTGCAGGTTCGGCTTACCAGGGGAAATAATATGTGACAATGGAAAGCAATTTAGAGATAACCCATTCAAAGATTGGTGTGAAAAGCTGAATATCCGCCAGCGCTTCGCCTCCGTCAAGCATCCGCAAGCCAACGGCTTGGTGGAAAGAGCAAACAAAAGTTTGGGAGAAGGAGTAAAGGCACGACTGGATAAAGGAAGCAAGGACTGGATCGAGGAAATCCCGCATGTCCTATGGGCACACAACACCATGATTAAATCAAGCAATGGGGATACTCCTTTCTCACTGACTTGCGGGACGGAAGCAGTAATTCCAGCCAAAATTGGCATGCCTACCCTCCGGACCACAGAGGTAGACATGGTACAAAATGACGAAGCTTTAAAACTCAACCTGGATCTCCTAGAAGAAAAAAGAGAACAAGCAACGATCCGCGAGGCAAGAAGCAAGACAAAGATGGAAAAATACAATAACCCCAAAGTCCGTAACACAAGCTTCAAACCAGGAGACCTTGTATACCGTAACAATTATGCCCGCCATGTAGAAGACGAAGGAAAGCTAGGCCCCAAGTGGGAAGGACCGTACGAAGTAACAGAAGCACTAGGCAAAGGAGCATACAAGCTCAGGGCCGCAACGGAAAACTCCTTCCGCGAAATTGGAACGTCCGCAACCTAAAAAAGTGTTATGTTCATGAAATGTAAGAACCCGACCCACGCGAGTTTCGCAGCGGAGGGGGCAGTATTTGAATTTCATCTCTTTTATGTAATGTCTTTTACAGTGTTGTAAATATCGCTCGACGGTCGACCCCCTTTAAGCGATATATCGGTCTTGGCGGCGATATATCGGTTTCTCGGCGGAGACCCTAAATTATAAAGGAATTCTGCAAAATATATATATATTTAATAAGTTTTTTAATATTCTAATTATTTTTAACTATATATCTTATGTATATGTTGTAAAATATACATTATGTGTGGTTTTAATTCAGTTTTGTATACTTTTATTAAATCACGATCAAGAAAATCAGAATACCAAAAAAAAAAACCAAAAATCGACCGATATTTACAACACTGGTCTTTTATGATTTTAATGAATAGAACGTGAAGCCTAGCTACCTTCACAAACTTATTTAAAACTTGTACTATGTGTTTACTTTGCAAAGTTATTTATATATATTGGTAAGACGCGCATGTAAAGGGGTACGACCCCATAAAGACTATTATTCTGAATAAAAGGATGAGCAGCCTAACAATTAACTCATGTACGTAAGAGGTCTTGCAAGCCCGGTACCAGAAGAATAACCCACAAATATTCAACCAAGACTATCATCGTAAACGTATAACCACGGTATTAAAAGATAGCACCACAAACATTGTAATAGGACATAAAACTGTTCAAAGTTACAACAAATAACTGCCATACAAAAACATCACAAAAATTGTCTAAATACAGATAGCCGCATCAAAAAGGTCACACACGGCCGTGGTACAAAAGATAGAATCTAATTTTACAAGCAGGAAGCACCGCAGCGATAGCAGACTCAACTGGTCGTAAGGTACTCCGGTAAAGTCTCCAGTCTCTTATTCAAATATAATCTTGGGGGAATGAGAAGCTTCAGCCCAAGGTTCCGCATTCAATACTTCGTAATCAGCCACTGATATAGGTGGAATGGAGCTAACATTAGCAGTGGTGACTAAAACGGACAAAGCAGTAGTGGTGGCAGTGGTTGCTGGTACTCCTGAGGTACTAGCCTCACCAACTAATTTCTCAAAAGATAAAGGATCCACTAGTGGGCCTATTGCTTCAGAAATGGATAAAAGATGAGACAAAGCACCTTCTTTAACCTTTTGAACACGGTCATGGACCACGTTCAAGAAGTCTGATACAGAAGTCTCTCTGAGGACTCCTTCCGGTGGATGGGCAATAGAAGTTGCTTATACGCAGGCTGTAACCGGCTGACCTCCGGAGTTTCAGCAAAAGGACCCTCCAAACAAAGAGAATCCATGATACAAGTGCTGGCATCCTTTTGCGACTCCAACTGAGAAAGGAGATAAGTCGCAGATCACGAAAAGCAGGAACAGCGGAAACGAACGACTCCTCCACGAAGGATCAAGCGGCAACCTCAGCAAGACCCCTTCGGCTTATCCGTGAATCAATGCCCGCTACTACCCGGTCTACATGCCATCTAATACAAGACCATAGCCGTACCCAAGCAACAAAATACTTCGGAGAATGCAGAACACTTCATAACACAATCTAAAGCCACGGTTAATGATCCCACCTCCTGGCCGCTATGTGGTCCAGAAAGCGAGGATAAAACTCCTTATCTAAGTGAACAGTCATACCCATAAGTTCGAAGTCCAGCTCCGCTACACGATTACTAAGTATCTTGACCTGAGCATCCTGGACTGCCTCATACTGTTCTTTGAGGAGTTCATAGCCTAACACCTGATCACGAAGTCCGAAACATGTCCCCTCCAACGAAGACACCTGATCAACAAGCCCATCCCTTTCAGATTCAAAAGAGGCAGCCTTAATACTCAACTCGTCACAGGATAGCTGAAAGCTTGACAAGTCTTGAGTCAGTTTGGTAATTTGAGCGTTAAAGGACGCAAGCTCAGTATCTTTAATAATGGCTGCGGACTCAAGAGCCGCGACCTGTCCCTCAACGTTTCGCTCTTTCAAACTGTTCAGCTCACTAACTCGAGCAACTTTCGCAGCCTCAGCAACAGAAACTTGGCTATAGAGATGAATTGCTTCCGCAGCCTCAGCTTCCATCAAGGACAACTGGGCTTTCAAACTTGCAATCTCAGCATCTTTCTCCATCAACAAATCGGTCTGCCTATGACATTTCCTTTCAAACTTCTTCCTCTCCCTAAAATTGTATTCAGACCGCAACCTTACTTCAGCACTAAGGCACGTCTGGTGTGCCGCCCCAACATTGAACTCAGTAAATAGTTGATCATAATCCATACTGCGAAGTTGGGAAAAGAACCCGGGAGGGGCAAGCTGATCAATCATGCTGCGACATACCTCAGGATCATCAAAAGCGGAATCATTAATCACGTTCCATTTGGGAACATATATTTGCTGAACAGTCTCGGAGTCCATCTCTTGAGAAACATAAAAACTGTCAGCAGAAATCTCTGTACTGTGAGGGTCAGAAGGACCAGCAATTTCCGGTCCGGCCGCACTTGGAGAAGCGGAATCCGCAAAAAGGCTCTGAATAGTCGGCTCAGTACATGCCCCAAGAACATGAGCAGAAGAGGTGCCAGCAACAACGGTGGTAGCAACAGCCGCAGTCATTACCGGAGGTGGCGGAATAGGAGACCTAACAATAGAAGTGACCTCAGCATCTGCAGCATTTGTACTAGAATGAGGAGAAGAGTCTGAGGAAATTACAAACCTCTCAGCTGGGTGCTGATTCCGTAAATTGGGCCCAGAAACAGAATCAATATGCCCACCGCCCTCACGCTCCGGTGTAAGGGTCACAGAAGAAGTAACAAAAGGCGCAGTTGCCGTTGTCGTAGCACCAATTTCCACGACCAAAGTGCTACGTTTAAGTAAACCCTGAAGCGTGGCAAGGGATTTCCCAACGGTACTAGCACCGGCATCACCAGAGGTGTCGTGGACTTCCCTTAATTTTTTAGGAGGAAGGTTAGAACCACTAGTACCACCGACAACTTTCCTTTTCTTTCTTGTTCCTTTAGGCTTATCAGCAACAGCAGCCTGAAACTCTTCATCCAAAACAATAGTCGCCTCTTCATCTTGACCAGCACGGTCAGCTTCACCAGAATGACTTTCCTGAGTAGCACCACCGCCTCCCTCATTAAAGCTCTCAGTATTCTCATTCTGATCACCATGATAATCTTCATTAGCAAGAGGAATGACACGACCCTGAGTAGAGTCCAGTAAAGGAACTTGTCCTCTTTCAATCTGCCTTTCACCAATTTGTACCTTGGTTGGATCCGTGTGACGAATGAAAGCAAATAGATCCATCTCTGCATAAATAAACAACAAAGAGCAATTAGATACAGTAGTAGAAAACAAATGAAGTTACGCAAATAAAGAACACCCACCCTCTCCGGTAGCAGTCAAGAAGGTAGGGTAAACATTATCATCCAAGTCATAATAACGACTTATACCAACAAGGCATAAGAACGGTTCCGAAAACTTCCGGAACAGAGCTTGATGAGTGGCAAGGAAGTCACACGTTTCCGCACTAAACTCAGCCGCAGTGGGAGAAGGGTCCCTTGTCAGCGTTTTCTTAGTTTGCCATGGAATGAAAAGCGGGAAAACAGAGGAATCAACCCAAAAGAAGCTATCATTCAAGTGTTTCAATGAATCTAGAGGTTTGGTGTAACAAACTGGGGCAGTATCAGAACGTTTGCTAAAAGACATCCAACCTTTGTTTTTAGAGTTTACATAAAATCTACGGAATAATCCAACGGTTGGCTCATAACCATGAACACGGCATAAGATCTCAAAGTGAGAGACCTTAGCGGCAGCAATAACAGAAAGCTGCGACAGATTAATATGGAAGTATGCGAGCACATCTACAAGAAACTGAGAAAGGGGTATCAGGAAGTTGGCAAAATCAAAGAACCTAATATAAACACCAATTTTACCAGCAGGATTATTGCGTATACGTTGATTAGAACCGGGCAACTCAGGGTGAACAGTATCAAGAATATGATACTTTTCACAAAATGCATCTAAAGCCGTTTGGGTTAAAGACTTAACATCGTAAATTGAACTCGTCGTAGAAAACAAGTAGAGAGTTGAAACCTAACCTGGTATCCTAAATAAACGCTTGAAGAAATAACCGGCGTGGAAAAGTAGGTGAAAAGCTTGAAAATAGCAAAAATGGCGAAAGTAGTAAAAGAGAGGAAAAGGAAACAGTGAAAACCAAAGGGGGTATTTATACCCTTGGTATATTTAATTCGAACCCTTGTAAGATGTGCACACGTGTATCCCACTAAACAAATGAAGGGATAGGAATAAAAGTAAAGAAAACATGATGACAGAAGTTCAACTGACCACAAGTCGTGTCAATCAGAAAACGAAGGGTCGGGGGAAAGACACGTCACCCAAACCCTACCTAAGTGGCTAAGGAAAAGTCGCGGAGAAACCAACAGTCACGGAAGAAGGAAGAGGTGCGGCACTAAAAGACCAAAGTCTAGTAATATTTATCGCACGCAGCACAACGCAGCACACAGTAAAAATACTAGACTGTGGGGACTTGATGACGTATAATAGATACAACAAGCCTTTGGGCCTGGTCCGTACTATTACAATAGGGCCTTGGTCCAACCAAATAGGCAACAAGCATAACGGGCCGGAACTAAGCCCAGGGTCACACTGGCCACGGCCCGGATGCAACAAAACGGACGTGGCATGATTTTCTCACTCTTCCCAATACACACACATACCTCTGACAACATGCTTTCTTACTCTTACGCCGAAGTCTAATCGTGGGATTCGTCCCCACGATAAGGCTAACGGTTTACCTTTACTTGTGCAGAAAATCATCCAAATTACTTTGTTTAGTACAAGATCTAGCCCGCAAATAGCTTGAAAGTCTAGCCCGATAAGCAATCAAAGTCCATCTCTTACCCCATCACACATTTTGTACTAACAGGGTTATTGTTAATATGTGGTTGGCTATTTAAGTAGAGTTACCTACCGTGCCTCAGCTTATCGGTCTGCGGGATAAGTAGCTGAAGCCACATGATATTAGCTGTCAACTTTGACTTTAAATATTTTTGTTTGTGTTATTTAATATTTGATGCATAATATATGAATTGATTGAGTTTTAAATGTATTTTTCATTGGTATAATTTTTATCAAGTATTATGTAACATAAACAAAAATATTTAAGGTCAAAGTTGACAAAGAAAGACTCAGAAAGTCAAATCTGGACAATAATTTTAGGACGGAGGTAGTAAAATGTAACGAAGCCATTACAAGAGCTTCACTTTTGCAAATACAAATGAGACTAAAGAGATCCTCGAGAATCAAGCATTTCAAATTTGGAAGCTCAATCTCCACTATGAATTTGTCATCTTGACCTCTCTTGATCTTCTTCAAGAAAAAATTTCTATCACACCCGGTAATCTTTTGACCCTTTCAAGCTTAAGATAATAATTTGGGGCGGTGAGAGAGAATATACCTTTTAATGAACATACCGCACAATCTCACGATCTTCCCAAACAAAGGAAATTTCCATATCTTGGTTTCATCTAGCTAATATAATTTCCCTCACTGTCATTTCGCAATATTGACTGACAATTTTTTGTTAAATAGCTTAAATCATAATATTCTAGCTTCAAGTTTCTCAACATCAAGCACCTCAATCTTTTGGGCTCATTGAGGATATAATTTGTTAACAAGCACCAACCGTGTTAATGCAAATTTCAGTTCTATTGGAAACCATACTTTTAATGTGTTTTGAAACATCTTGCTCTCGATAGGGAACCCCCTACACATATTCTGAATCTTTTTAGCCTTATAACAAGATTGTTTGGTAGAAGATCATAGACAAAAAGTTCACTGATACATGTCATGACTCATGATTTGTTCATTTGGCCAACTAATAAGGGTTCCCCTCATGTATAATTCTTCTAAGTGGATCAACCATTGCATAACTCTAGGAGCTATATTAAAGAGATCTAGAAATCCAGTCAGATTGAGTACTTTTAGTCACGTCAAGTTTCCTATTTCAGTAAGTGATTCTTGAACATCAGAGATAAAGTTTAAAATCCTTAGTTTCACCAATTTTCCTATCATTGATAGGTCACTCATTTTGTCAAATGTACAGTACTCTAATGACAAGTTTGGTCGATACTTCAAATGATGAAGGGTGGGATTAAACGGACATTCCTTTAAGAACTACCACCTTGAGTTCAAGTGTTCAACCATACCATCCTAAAAAACAGTAGCGAACTTCAATGGGTATTGCCTCTAACCAAAGACTAAAGCTCGTGTTTTGGGCAGTTGAGTTAACAATAATCCAGCAAGAATACAAAACTAAAGAGATGAGAATCACCCAAAAAGTCGAAGTTGGCTAGACAAACAATGCTTTTGTATTATCTAACTAAAACCGAAATCATGTGATCCATCTCACCATAAATATGCGTGCGTGTGTGCGTGCGTGCGGGCGGGCGGGCGGGCGTGTATATATAGTGTTATGTTTTGTTGAGAATATAGTCCATACATATTTGTCTGTATTCCTACTTTAAGTTGTATGTATCACAAAATATGTTGATTCCATGGTTACTAGAGAAAAAAATGTTGATTTTGCAAAAACTAATTTTGTCTGGTGTTCCAACCATGAGTTTCTTGTAGACTTTGCAAAAACTGATTTTGATGGAAATTCTCCATAACGATCTTCCAACTAGTAATGGTTTTGAAATTCTATTTTGCAAAAACTGATTTTGTTTTGAAAATGAGGTTTTTGGCCGAAATAAATGGTGTTTGGCCAGAAGGAATATATGTTGAAGATGAAGATGTGAGAAATGACTATAATACCCCTAACAACCCGTTTTAGTTATGTATCATGAGAATTTATAGTAAGCGTAATGAGTTTCTATTGTAAGTACGCAGAGTATTTATAGCTTTTACCCTAATTCTAATGTTTCAAGAAGGAACAAGTTAAAGGTCTACCATCTGTGTGAACGTAAATTCCTTTGATCAAAGAAGGTCAGAAGCTATTGAGGCTGTATACTATGAATGTAGATAAAAATCTTAAACTACTTAAAACTTCTCATCTTTAGTCTCGGTCAATAAACGGAATCTACATAGCAAAAAGAAAAGCAACAAGTTTGCAAACCCATGTTTTTTTTTTGTTAAATTCATTTTTATAACATGTAAAATCCAGAAATATGTATAGGAAAAAGATGATTATGGGTAAAATGACTAAATTACCCTTAACATACGATTCCTAATGTGTGTAATGACAATATTGGGAGTGCACGTAGCATAATGAGTTATCATGGGAAGTCAGATAAGCATATATAGCTTTTACCCCTAAAAAGAAAGAGTTGCTTTACCTATAAAAGTGAACTTGCTGATATTTGACTTATGCCACGTGATCCCAAAGGTACCATTCAGATCACATATTTATCGCGTCAACGGTAACACGTGCAGCCGCATATGAGTACCATTTACAGTTCTCTGAAATTCAATGCAATGCCTTATCGGTTCTTCAGAAGTCATTAAGATCCACTCTTCATCTTCATCCAAGTACTTAAGCTTGTAAGTCTCAGGATTTAGCTTGCAACTCTTGTTGATTTCCTTCTTAACAACTGCAAGTGTTGCTAACGGGATAGGGAGGTTTAAGTTGAGCACATCATCTGCATACTCTAATTTTATGATTAAAATATCTTGGTTTGGACTATCATCATCTTGGTTTGGAATGTCATCATTCGAGTCGCTTTGAGTCTCGTACTCACCCAAGTTTCTCTTCACAGTGGTTGGTTGTATCAATCCTGAAGGGTCTAGAAGATTGCATGCAGAGAAATAATTTGTAAAAACATTATTAGTAAACATAACATAAGAATCTTAGATGTTCTGCAACATGAAAAGTGCAGGTTAGCTCATTGAATCGAAAAACAAACCCTTTGAACAATGAGAACTAACAAGAGAATGAAGGGTTAAATCCATCTAATAGCATGGAACTTTTCCAAATGTCCACATATTAGACATCAACCCACATATATCAGATAACCTTATAAGGTGTGGTTGCCGTTCAAAAAAAACAAAAAAAGCTTATAAGGTATGGTATGTGGACATTTGAAAAAGTGCCTTGATATTAGATGAATATAACCCGAGAATGATTTACTATGGAACTACAAACTAGACAAACATTCAATCTGTCATGAAACTAATTCCCAAACAACGAAAACAAAAGATACTCAAAACATATTAAACCGAAACCTGACACATCAAACAAGCTTCTTTATAGAGATGCTAAGATTATGCAAAACAAGTTATTTGGAAGCAGAAGATTAGCATTACCTGCATAGTTCTCTGCATCTTTGTTCATAGATCTTCCAATTTGTTTTTTGATACACTCTCGATGTTCTGGGACTGGAGTTGTCTTGCTTTTTACATGTGAAGATGATATGCCGTCCTCAACCACCAATTTCCTATCAGCCAATGCTTTTTGTATTTGTGATATTCTGTTTCCTTCCAAAATCTTGAAAAATATAATTCCGCTTCCTGTAGAATTCTAAACATCTACAACACGTAATTCATCACCAAGTTGTTCATGAGAAGCAAACTTGAAACTTGGCAAACAACTCTTTAGTGTTAATAAAAGTGACTCCAACAAGATAAAATGGTTTCGACTTCGGGGCCATAAGAATTCAAACGCATAATCAATATCTCCGGTGTCAATGCTCCTCAAGTATATCGCAAGACAACTACATCTAGTAGAGGAAGACAGCAATTGCAATAGCTTCTTATCCTTCCTCATAGGCAAGTTATATAAATCTCTACAGAAGTGTGGCTCATAAGTTTGTAGTGCCTTCCCAACAAGCCCATCCCCAAAATTCAAAAGAAGCATATCACAAGTATCATAATACTTCTTAAATCCATACAAACAATCATCTTCTAGATGAACACAAGAACCCGTCAATTTGAAGGCAAACTCTTGTCTCGTTAGAGTGCCCTCCAAAGAGGATGGCGAGGGCACATGATTCTCAATACCATATGGGATCCAAACTTAAGAAATAGCTAAGTCGTGAGAGTCACAAACGATGTCTAATGCTTCATTAATTTCATCTGTGGAACGTTTGAGACCAAGTATAGCTTGTTTCATGAGAGTTTAAGTATTTACTTAAATCCAATATCATGTAATACAACTATTCCATTCAAGAATAAGATGGCAAAATCATATAGTAGTACATGATCTTATTAGAGATATTACCTTGTATGCCGGACATTCTTGGACACGGAATGTACTTAGACCAGCATTCTGAAAAGACAAGTAAGAAAAATGACACAAATTATGGTTAATGAAAGTTAGAATTCTAAACATCTACAACACGTAATTCATCACCAAGTTGTTCATGAGAAGCAAACTTGAAACTTGGCAAACAACTCTTTAGTGTTAATAAAAGTGACTCCAACAAGATAAAATGGTTTCGACTTCGGGGCCATAAGAATTCAAACGCATAATCAATATCTCCGGTGTCAATGCTCCTCAAGTATATCGCAAGACAACTACATCTAGTAGAGGAAGACAGCAATTGCAATAGCTTCTTATCCTTCCTCATAGGCAAGTTATATAAATCTCTACAGAAGTGTGGCTCATAAGCCCATCCCCAAAATTCAAAAGAAGCATATCACAAGTATCATAATACTTCTTAAATCCATACAAACAATCATCTTCCAGATGAACATAAGAACCCGTCAATTTGAAGGCAATCTCTTCTCTCGTTAGAGTGCCCTCCAAAGAGGATGGCGAGGGCACATGATTCTCAATACCATATGGGATCCAAACTTGAGAAATAGCTAAGTCGTGAGAGTCACAAACGATGTCTAATGCTTCATTCATTTCATCTGTGGCACGTTTGAGACCAAGTATAGCCTGTTTCATGAGAGTTTAAGTATTTACTTAAATCCAATATCATGTAATACAACTATTCCATTCAAGAATAAGATGGCAAAATCATATAGTAGTACATGATCTTAATAGAGATATTACCTTGTATGCCGGACATTCTTGGACACGGAATGTACTTAGACCAGCATTCTGAAAAGACAAGTAAGAAAAACGACACAAATTATGGTTAATGAAAGTTTTGAGCATTTAACTATATATTTAAAATAGATAAAGAAATATACATTTAGAGCTAGTTTCACCATTGGTAAAACTGAACCAAGACCATCCGTCTCCATACAACATTCAACAACGCCAGCACAAGAAGAGCTTTGACTAGTATCAAAAACAGGAAGCATGAAATAGGATGTGAATTTACATTCCTCAAAAGCATAACGCAGCAACGGAGACAACTGGTGAACACTCGTACAATCCATAGCAAGCTCCGGCAAATGATTCAGGAACGCAGTGGCGGGTGGACCATTTATGATCATTGGGTCCCCCCTTTCAACTTCTGACTTATTCACTTCAACATTATATCGATAGTTTTGAGAATTAAGCCTATATTTTTCAAATAAGTTGACACCAGAGTAGGTAACTTTACAGACAAAAGGTTGATCAGAAGTTGTAAGTAATAGTCCCTCGCACGAAGCCCAAAACTGTATTACCACATTGAAATGATAAGTAATATAACGCATCTTAGAAATTACAGATTTGATCTTCTCGTGAAATAGCAAAGGGTACGTGGGAACATCTGTGCAAATTAGAATCAGAATCGATGATTAAACAAAAATTACAAATAATAATAATAAAAGATTCAATTTGATGATACCCTTACCGGTAGTTATTTTGTTGTATCTCTTACGTGGTCGTTTAGCTATGCCCATGACCATTTCGGATTTGATACCCTCACCGGTGAACCTGCGTTTCTAGGGAAGTTTATAGGATTGCTTAGCCGGTGTTTGGTTTAATAGGGGCTATTTTGTAAATAAATGACTATGCCCTTTTTAAAATAATTGTACTGATAAGTTATCTCCAAAACTAAATTCTTATTGGGAAAGAGTTTTAAATTTTAACATGATCTCTTATGTAACAACGGGTGAAGGGGGTGAGTTTAATAAAGATCAACAAAAAAATATAGATCAAATAGATAAATCATGACCAATCATTTTTCATCAAACTCAAAAAAACCCATTTTCTATCTTCTTTAAAAAAATAAAATATATCGTTAAGCGATAGAGCTTACATTCATACGTACATACATATTCCCACACTAGTGCGCTTTAGTATCCTACTACGAGCGTCAACTTTTCTAAGATAATCAACATCCAACTGGACTCTTAACTACAGAAGAGGTCGAACAATATCTGCTACAAATGCCCACTAACTTAATACAATTATCATGTAGAGTGCAAAACATGTTTCCATATTATACAACCAATTCCTTACAAATAGCATAATGACTAGATTATACTTATAAAAGTGCATCTATAGAATTTAAATAGTCATCGATACACCTAAAATAGAAATCAGTTCATCATACAGATTGACTTTCTCAGTTTGCCTCTACATATTTAACAACCAATTACTTAACATCTCAATATCATAATTACAATATAATTAGAAAAGTGCATCTACAGCAACCAAAACATGCATATACATTTAAAACTATCTTAGTACAAGGGTTCGGCATACCGCCAATTCGAGATCCGTTTTCGCTGAAGCTTGCTCTTTCAATGAATTCTCCACAATCACACATAACAAATTCACATTTATAAAAAACAATTCATATTCAGAAAACATAATAATCAATAAAAAGTTAAAAACACATAATCCGCATCAAATATAACCTGCAGTAAGCATCAAGCTCGACGAATTCGAATACGCCGCCATGACGAAAAGAGGTGTAACGCCTCTCGATAAAGATGGTGTAAATTAATTGAGGCTCTTCATGCCTGATAGTTTACTCATTTCTTCAAATCGAACAAATTCGCCGGTTTTATCACCGGAGCTCTCGTGATCGGAAATGTAAAATGTAAGTGATTGGTTGAGAAGTTGTTAGGAGCCCTAGATATTTGTTGTGAAGTTTAGGAGAAATGTTTGGGGGGATTTTGGCGGGCCTAATTTTGAGATTATATATATATAATCAAAAGAGAATCAAAACGACTTAGTATTTGCCCCTCAGCTACAGTTGTCACTATAGTGACGCTTTGTTGGGCTCCACTTTGGCCCAGTTTATTGGGTTCTTACCTTGGGCCGGTCCAATTGGTTTTTTTTTAAACAAACATTTGTTGGCACAAAATAGGGAAAATAAAAAAAAATTACAAAAGTACCGATTTATTCAGATAAAAAATACCCGCGGAAATATTTTTGATACTTAATAACTTTAAAATAATCGACAGGGTCACAAACATAACCCATAAGCCCAATTATATAACACAAATTTCCCTAATCCCATAAAATTATATTTTTTTTAAAAACCCGTATTGCAAAAAAAACCTTTAAACATGAGGCCCAACACATATGCTAATATAAAAAAAAAAGAAACTATTAAACATGGGACCGAAAAAATAAACCCACACAAAATTAAAAAATTAAAAATAAAAAATTACTGGCCCGCGACAATGCTTGAAAAATTAACGCTCCGCAGCAACGCGCGGGTAATTCTGCTTGTTTATTAATAACAGTGACGCTTTGTTGGGCTCCCACTTTGGCCCAGTTTATTGGGCACCCACCTCGGGCCGGCCCAATTGGTTTTTTTTAAACAAACATTTGTTGGCACAAAATAGGGGAAAGAAAAAAAAATTACAAAATTACCGATTTATTCAGATAAAAAATACCCGCGGAAATATTTTTGATACCTAATAACTTTAAAATAATCGACAGGGTCACAAACATAACCCATAAGCCCAATTATATAACACATATTTCTCTAATCCCATACAATTATATTTTTAAAAAAAACCCCGTATTGCAAAAAAAAACATTTAAACATGAGGCCCAACACATATGCCTATATAAGAAAAAAAAGAAACTATTAAACATGAGACCGAAAAAATAAACCCACACAAAATTAAAAAATTACTGGCCCTCGACAATGCGTGAAAAATTAACGCTCCGCAGCAACGCGCGGGTAATTCTGCCTGTTTATTAATAAATTGATTATAGATTTAACTATATTTTTGTTCGTTGGTTTGTGGGGATTTCATTTTTAGTCTAATTTTTTAAAATCTTTCCCCAAAAGTTGAACACTCGGTTCGGGTTTGGTCCAAAAGTTTCTGCTAAAGCAACATATTTTCCCGGATAACTCGTATATACCTATGCTACGAAAAAAGGTTGTGATAAGAAACGCTTAATTTTACGCGCTTTTGTTACAGTTAACCGATTTTCTCTGGATAATTCGTCCAATCCAAGAATGGCCATAAATCATGAAGTTCTTTGAAACGTTGTAAAGTTTTCTTAACCACTTGTGCAGTGTCATAATGGTCATCACCAACTATCCAGGGTTATAGCATAGTTGACGTTGAATCTACTGCTAGATAGATATCTTTGACGGCTAATCCTCTTGAAAGTACGGTAGCATCATCTAAATGTAAAAATGTCATAGTAGGAGCAGGGTCGGTCAAATCATTTGCAGATACATTGACAACTTGAATAGAAGTTATAGACCATTCTTTAGTAGAAGTATTTCTTGTAAAGAACCTATTTCGGTAATAAGGGTAGGTTGATAACCCACAACAGAAGGCATTTTACCTAACAATGCGGATACTTCAGATCCTGCTTGAACAAAATGGAAAATATTGTCAACAAATAAAAGTACGTCTTGTTCATTAACATCTCAGAAATATTCCTTCATACTTAGGGCAGTCAAACCAACTCTCATACGAGCCCTCGACGGTTCATTCATATGGCGTAAACTAAAGCGACTTTTTACACAGACCTTTTGATCCAAGATTATAATTCCTCACCGAAAACCCTAATCTGTTCGAACCAAGAAGAGATGAAAAGAAGAAGGTGATTTCGCGCAAGGAGATTGATCAAGAAGCTTACACGATTACAGGAAACAAGTATTCTATACACACCATTTATTTGCGTTAGATTAGGTTATACCACTGTTTAGGAAGATCTGCCTAATTAGGGTTTTGGCTGCATGACCTTGTGTGTTTACGTTATGTTATGCATATTTTAATGTTCATGCGGGTAACCACCAAGCGCCTATAATATCAAGTTCATGTAGTTTTGGATATAGCCAAATACGCCATGTTTATATAGTTTTAGATATAACCGAATACACCATGTTTATGTAGTTTTGGATATAGCCAAATACACCATGCTTATGTAGTCTCAGATATAGTCAAATACTCCATGTTTATGTAGTGTCAGATATAGCCGAATGTATCAAGTTTGTACTTTCGGGGATAGTCGAATGTGTCATGTTATAATGCTTTAGAAATACCTGTGAGAAATTTTTCATCAACGACATCCTATGTGGAATACCATGCTTGAACTAGCACTCATGATAAGTAAAGAGGCCGCATATGGGTACTCGTAGCCTAGGCAATTTTGTACATGTATCATGATGATGAGATGATGTATAGCTAGTAGGAATATGAATAGCCATCGTATTTATAGAAGATGTGTGATTAGACATCACTCATCACTAGCAAAACGACTAAATGTCGTGCCTTATGTAGCAAATGAAGATACTAGTAGAATATTAGTAGTAGCATGATAAAACTTGGTTTTGTTAATGCTATTTTGGAATAGTTTCGTTTACTCACTAAGTCGCAAGGACTTACCGTTTTCAGTTTATGCGTCTAGGTATGTGAATGAAGATTCGGGCTAGAAGGATTAGATCGAGATACACTTTTGGGGGAAATCAGAGAAATTCAGCTAAGGCTTATTGTCTTTGTGTTTATAGGTGAAAGGTTTCTTTTTGCCACTTTTGGTATTCGCTTTGTAACGCCCCAACGTTATCCAATAAGTTGTGTTTAGTATCTAATATAGTTTGAGTCAATTTTATGTCATTTTAATATGTTTATGTACAAGTTATGTTGTAAAAGGTCGAATATGGGGTGTTTGGGTTGACACTTGTAACTCTTGTTTTTAAGGTCTCCTCTCTTATATGGTTATGATATTATACAGTAATGATATTCGGTGTTTTATGTATGATATGGTAAAGTTTTAGTTCGGTTTGGTTTTGATGAGGTGTTATTTTATACATTTTTCAGGGTCATTTAACCCCAAAACTCACGAAATTTTGCCCAAATATACAGTGCTTAATCGTTTCTTTTTTGTTTTTTGCGTTTTGGATGGCATTTGAAGGTGATACACGTTGACTTGGACTCAATTTGTGGTAGAAGAACAGGACAAGATTGGTGTATATATATTTATTAGGGATGATTAGGGTTTAACACTCAGTTTTTTACACCTAAATGTGTCGGGAATAAAAATGTTGCATCTCTGTAGTAGACAGTCCAATAACTAACTATATCAATTTTCCTACCTTAATAGCTATTGTAGATGGAGATTTTTGACGTTTTCGTAAGGGTGTTAAATTCTGGAGAATTTCTCTGGTTGGAAGAAGTGTGGGTAAATGAGGTCTTTTCACATGTTCTGAAAACTTTTTGATATATGGGCTTACATTCTGGGGGCAAAATATACTTAAAATGATTTTCGAAGGCGAGGGGGGAAAACATCATAATTTTAGCTATTTACGGATTGCTGAATTGATAGGATCACAAAGTTGATTGTTTAAATTCATATACTTGAGAAATTTTTACGTCTTTGTCTTGAAATCTAAAACATTTATAGATCACATTGGTTAAACTGTCGTAGTTAGAGATAGAATACTTCTTAGTGGGTGTTTTTATATATATTATGATCTCAGGGTTTAGACTTCATGATTAAGGGATAAGAACACTTTGATTAAGTCATAATGTAATGCCATGCATATCTTGGAAACACATCTCGTGATCATGTGATTTATTTTTACGTATTGATTTCTTTATCATACTAAGTCGCGTCACGTCTTCCAGGTGGTGCTTAGAAGTATTTCTCGCTCGTCCGAAGACTCGTCTTACTTCTGATCTATTTTCTCTTACAGTGAGTTCATAACCTCGCCTTTATAAATTTTAAATGCTTTCTTAAAACCCCGCGAGGGAGATACATGTTATTTTATTAAATTGAACACAAGTTGTTTTCTGTATGCTGGACCCGAATATATATCTTTATTACATGAGTAGAATTTGCCAAAAGACCATAATTTCGTGAACCGCCAACTACCTATGATGGGTAGCCGCTGTTACAATTAATAGATCTATGGGCTTGACAATCTGGTTCGGTATTTGGGGATGCATCCATTGCGGGAACACCCAATGTACGAACATATTGTATCAAAATGTTAGTAGGTATGAGGCAAAGATACCTAACCTGAGGGCAATATTATTGAATATATCTTAAATGATCTTTATTAGTCGATAGGATCGGTGTCACGAGCTCAATGCAATATTTCCTAATAGCTTGTGTGCACGACAAGTTATACGATGATTATTATTAAACTTGTGTTCTAACTTTTTTTCATTTAAACTCTATGAATTCACTCAATATTTTTCATTGACTTTTTAGCATGTTTTATCTCAGGTAATCAAGGTTAAGGACTTGGAGCATACGAGGAGGAGCTTGCGCTAAATTATTTTATTAAATTGTTTTAAGTTCTATTCCTAAAAGTACATTTATTTATGGTTGTTGTTTTTTAAATCATTTATCTTGTTTTGGTAACGTTTCTCTGGGACAACGTTTTGGTACTATGAATTTCTTGAATGGAACAATGTTTTAACGTCTCTTTCGAGTCGTTCTTTATATACTTATGATTATTGTGCTATGATTTAACACTCAATTATTGGTTCTGCTGCGTGTAAATTTGGAGGTGTTAAAGATTGGTATCAATGCCATAACTTATAGAGAACTATGTTATTTTTCAAAAACCTAAACTATAACTTTCTTTCCTTATTTTTCGTGCGCTAAAGCTCCTCGTGTTTCTCGTTCAAGTCATACTTGTGATTCCTATTTTAGTAATTATGCACGCTTCGGGTGCATTATTGTTAAGTATTTATAAGATAAATACTATGATACATATCGAGATATATATTGATTATTAAGCTTTATATTAAAGCTTTTGCATTTATTTACATATTTAAATAAATCATCATACTCATTTTAATGCATTTGCATGCATTCACATATTGCATAAATTTTTATCTATGTAGTGACCTTACATATATTTATTTCTACGTGATTGTAGATTATCATGGTGGATTTACCTCCTTCTAATAACGCTGCGAATCTTCCCAAAGATGAGCCGGTCCACCCTGAACCCGCTCCTATTATTCTTCATCATGCACCGATTCAACCGGACGGTTATTTGAGCGATGTGGAAGTGGAAGACGAATAAGAGGATCCGAATAAGGACCCGAAAGAAGAACCCGTTGAGCAACTTGTGCCTGAGCCCAACAATATGAATGGATTTGCACTGCATCTATTACCTCAACAAGAAGGTAATATGAACGGTTGGTTGATTGAGGATGATGAAGAAGAGGAAGTGGTCGAAGAAATGGATGAGGATGAGATGGAATTAGATGATGATGGTGAGGAGGAGGGTAAAGATAATGTAGAGGATGAGGCTGAGGTCATTAATCTATACGAGGAGGTCGATCCCCTTAACCGACCACCTCCTGGCTCTAATAAAGAGTCTAAGTTTGCACCTCCTGCTATTCCTGTTGTTGATGCTAACCTTGAGCCGATACCACTTATTGTTTAGTTTTGTGGTAATTTCATGTTGGGGAGAGTTCATCCACTAGGGCTCCTCTTGCTAGTAACGGCTCGGTTCATGCACCTGGTCCGATGGGGTGTAACTTGGAGACTGTTCATAGGAAAGTGGGAACTTTGGATAGACAGATGTACAATAGGTACAACACCGAGCGCAGGATGGTAAAGAAGTTTAAAGAAGATGATATTTGTATGAACCGTCATGAGTATGACATTTTAGCATTGGATACGGCGATGAGAGAGTAGAAATCTGACCACTCAGAGATGAGGCAGTTGGTGGAGAGTTTGAGTAGACGATTTGATGAGTTCCAGAATGGTAAGATTTACAAGGAGATGGAAGCCCTGAGGGAGGAGCTGAGGGTGACTAAAGAGGGCACAAAGTTTTTCCGCGCGTTTAGCCAGTATCAGTGTCATCGTGCGGACTAGGCTACACGACGTTCTGAGTCTATGAGCCGTTGGGAGGCTAGAGTTTGGGGGCAATTACCTCCGCACTTGCGATTTTAGGAGACACCTTCTAAGCCTCCTACTGGTCCTGCTTTTGTACTACGTTCAGATGATCCTTATGCCATTATCAGGGATGCTGCTACTACTGCTGCCAGGAATGATGATGGCGATGACATGCCTGCTTCTAAGGACCCACAGCCTTCTGAGACACATGGATCCCCAAGTGACTCTTAGTGTATTGTATCATTTGTAGTTTCCTTATTTTGTTGTAATCACTAAACCGGCATGTCGGTTAGTAGATTGGTATCCATGATTGTAATGACATATTTCATATTTTGTGAACAATACAAGCATGTACCGAATCTTATGATGTATGACTAATGACTACTTTGATCTTTACTTGATGTGTTGTGATTCCTTATATGAATTGATTGTTTATTCATGTTGTGATCAAATTATTTGTACATGTTGTAGTTACACCATTGTATAAATACTCATCGATATTTCTTTTCTTTGTGTTGTGATTAGAATCATGCCTCCTAAGGGAATGTCTGCTGCTGGAATTCAAAAATTAGTTGCTGACAAAGTAGCTGAAGCATTAGTTGCTGATCGAGCTGCGAGGGAAAATGCCGATGGCTCTGGCAGAAGTGAAGGCCAAGGTGGGGCACCACCTACTCGAGAATGTTCATTTGTTGGATACATGGGAATGAATGAGCAATTTAGCTTTGTTGTTGGTTTAAGAAGACGGAGAGTACGTTCAGAATTAGCGGTTGTGCAGAAAGAAATAAGGTAAGGTTTGATGCTACTATGCTTCAAGGTGGAGCCTTGACATGATGGAATTCGCAAGTCGCCACGTTAGAATTGATGTGGCAAATGGAAAACCCTAGACGGAAGTGAAGAAGATAATGACTGAAGAATTCTGCCCTAATGAAGAGATTCAAAGAATGGAGGATGAACTCCGGAATTTAAAGTTGAGGGACACTAACATTGTTGCGTACACTCAAAGGTTTAACGAGTTAGTTCTATTGTGCCCTGATGTTGTGCCTACTGAGAAGAAGAAGGTTGAAGCGTATATTAAAGGGTTGCCTGAGAATATCAAAGGAGAAACAACTTCTTCTAAACCTGTGGTACTTAATGATGTGGTCCGAATGGCCCATACCTTAATGGAGCAAAAAGTGCAAGCTAAGACGGAAAGAGTTGTTGAAAGCAACAAAAGAAAGTAGGAAAACAGCAACAACAATCAAGGTGGCAATCACAACAATAGAAACCACAACAACAATTATCATAACAACAACCGAGGCGGCTATCGTGACAACAGCCGTCACAATCAATACAATAACAGAAGACAAGGCGGTGCAAGAGCTATGACTGCTGCCCGAAATGGCGATGTTGATCAAGAAGGACCAACTCTAAACTGTAACCATTGCGGATTGTGTCATTTTGGAAATTATCCATCCAAGTGCACCAGGTGTGGAAAAATGGGCCATAAAACAAGAGATTACAGAGGAAAAGGGGTGGCTACTGGTGCGAACACTCAACCAATTAGAGCCTGTTATGAGTATGGGGACAGAAATCATAATCGAAGCCAGTGCCCGAATTAAAGCAACCATCGAGGTAGAAATGCTATTGGGCGAGCGTATGCAATCAGAGATGCCGAGCAGGGCTAAGGGCCAAACATTGTTACGGGTACGTTTTTGCTTAACAACCGTTATTCCCGTGTATTGTTTGATTCTGGTTCAGACAAGAGTTTTGTTAACACTAGTTTTAGCCATTTAATTGATATTAACCCGATGAGACTAAATACTAGTTATGAGGTTGAATTGGCTGATAGAAAGATAGTTAGTACTAATACCATTTTAAGAGGTTGCACCTTAAATCTAGTTAATCATTTGTTTGAAATCGACCTTATGCCCATAGAACTTAGTGCCTTTGACGTTATTATTGGAATGGATTGGTTCGTCGAGCATGATGCTGTGATTGTTTGTGGTAAAAAGGTTGTGCACATACCGGTTAAGAATAAGATGTTGGTAGTGAAGGGTGATAGTGGTGTGTCTTGATTAAAGGTGATATCAGGTATTAAGGCGAGAAAATACATAGAAAGGGGATGTCAGTTATTCTTGGCCCAGGTAACAGAGAAAGAACCAACGGAGAGACATCTGGAAGATGTGCCTATGATTAGAGACTTCCCAGAGGTGTTTCCTGATGATCTGTCGAGACTTCCACCACCTCGACAAGTCTAGTTTAGAATAGAACTTATGCCAGGAGTCGCACGCGTACCTTACCGTTTGGCGCCGTCGAAGATGAAGGAATTGTCTGATCAATTAAAGGAGTTGTTAGAGAAGGGATTCATTCGCCCGAGCTCATCACCTTGGGGAGCTTCGGTATTGTTTGCTAAGAAGAAGGACAGAACTTTTCGTATATGTATTGATTATCGTGAGCTAAACAAGTTGACGGTCAAGAACCGATATCCACTCCTGAGGATTGATGATCTGTTTGATCAACTTCAAGGCTCGTGTGTGTACTCAAAAATTGATCAGCGATCGGGTTACCATCAACTCCGCATTAGAGAAGAGGATATTCTAATCACCGCATTCTGGACCCGGTATGGTCATTATGAATTTCAAGTGATGCCGTTTGGATTAAACAATGTTCCTGCAGTATTCATGGATTTAATGAATCGAGTTTGCAAGCCGTACCTCAACAAATTTGTGATTGTGTTTATCGATGACATACTCATATACTCTAAGAGTAAGGAGGAGCATGAAGAACATTTAAAGATTATCTTGGGGTTACTCAAGAAAGAGCAATTGTACGCTAAGTTCTCGAAGTGTGATTTTTGGTTAGATTCTGTGAAATTTCTCGGTCATGTGATTGATAGCAAATGCATTCACATTGACCCCTCAAAAATTGAAGCTATTAAAAATTGGGCCGCGCCTTCAACACCAACCGAAGTAAGACAATTTTTGGGTTTAGCTGGATATTATCGAAGATTCATCGAGGGATTTTCTTTGATTTCGAAACCACTTACCAAGCTAACTCAGAAAAACAAGAAGTACGAATAGGGTGAAGAAGAAGAAGAGGCATTCCAAATGTTAAAGTAGAAACTGTGCAGTGCACCTATTTTAGCGTTGCCTGAAGGGACGGAAGATTTTGTTGTATTCTGTGATGCGTCAATCAAAGGTTTTAGAGCATTTTTGATGCAGCGGGAGAAGGTGATCGCATATGCCTCACGACAATTAAAGAAACATGAAGAAAACTATACGACCTACGATTTAGAGTTGGGTGTTGTGGTTTTTGATCTTCGACTTTGGAGACATTATCTGTACGAGACAAAGTGTGTTGTGTACACTGATATGTGAGAAATCACATATCCTTTCTATATCAAAAATGGCCTTAAAATGATCAAAATGTGCAAAAATATGCTTATATTTGTGTATTTTGTTGTTTGTGAGTGTGTAGGTACGGATAATGCAAAAATCACAAGAACACGGTCAAAACCGGACAAACACGAACACGGGAACGGATAGAGTACACAAGAGCCGGGAGATTGCTATCAATGGTCAACACTTGGTCAACTATGGTCAACATGCTTAATGGCAAAATCCTCAAAATACCATAAAAACCCTTAATGTTAGATCATAATACAAAAATAGTCCCTAAACCCTAACACCGTTATCTCCTTTTTATTAAAGAGATAACGGTCGTTATCTCTTATATAAACCCAAAACCAATTAAACCGGCCCATTTCTTTTATTAATATCCCAAGCCCAGGTTAAAGCCCACACCCCCGGGTCAAACAACAAGTAAGGAAAGAAAATAAGGGCAGGAAAGTCTGTTTTTACTGTTCATCGTCGTTCTTAACCAATTACCCTGCTAAAACAAAGGGTAAATCTCAATTAATGACGTGGCTAAACAGAAAGGAAGGGAAAGACTCCATCTGCAGGGTTAGAGTTTTGGTATGATGTGGACTTAATCGACTTTTCTGAGTAGGATACTCTGTGGCGTCAACTCAAGCAGTAAGCAAGTGAAGAAAAGAATGTGAAGGCTGGAGCATCACTGGGGATTTTTCGAGAGTCCAATTTATTTGAGTTCGCACCGATAGGGATCGTATTTTGATAAGCGCTATGTGTCTATCTGCTTAGTTCGTGTCTGGATTAAGAGAGTTAATCATGACACGGTAGCATAAGTCAAGTACTCGATTAAGTACTCGATTCACCCTGGTTCTGATAAAATGTATCAAGATTTAAAGAAGCTTTATTGGTGGCCGAACATGAAGGCTGAGATCGCCACCTATGTTAGTAAATGCCTGACGTGTGCCAAAGTGAAGGCTGAACAACAGAAACCGTCAGGACTCCTTCAACAACTCGAAATCCCAGAATGAAAGTGGGAAAAGATCACTATGGATTTTGTTTCAGGACTTCCAAGAACCCCGAGTGGCTACGACTCAATCTGGGTTATCGTTGATCGGTTGACTAAGTCGGCTCACTTTTTACTGATGAAGAAGACCGATAGCATGGAAAAGCTTACTCATTTGTATTTGAAGGAGATTGTTTGTAGGCATGGAGTGCCTGTATCAATTATATCGGATCGAGATAGTCGTTTTGCATCCGGATTTTGGAGATCACTTCAAAAGGCCTTGGGTACCGATGTAAATATGAGCACGACTTACCACCCGGAGACAGATGGCCAAATTGAAAGAACGATTCAGACTTTAGAAGATATGTTACGAGCATGCGTGATTGATTTTGGTAGTAGTTGGGACAGACATTTGCCTTTAGTAGAGTTTTCCTATAATAATAGTTATCATGCGAGCATCAAGGCTGCACCATTCAAAGCACTCTATGGGCGGAAGTGTAGATCGCCTATTTGTTGGAGTGAGGTTGAAGATAGCCAACTCACAGGGCCGGAGTTGATTCAAGAAATGACAAAAAAGATTGTACAAATCAAGAACCGCCTACTGACCACTCGTAGTCGTCAAAAGAGTTATGCGGATGTTAGACGTAACCCGTTGGAGTTTAACATGGGAGACATGGTTATGTTAAAGGTATCGCCTTGGAAGGGCATGATTCGATTTGGTAAACACGGCAAGTTAAGTCCACGGTATGTTGGGCCATTCAAAATCATTGACAGTTATGGCCCCGTGGTGTATAAGCTGGAGTTACCCGATGAACTCCATGGGATTCATAATACCTTTCACGTTTCCAACCTCAAGAGATGCTTAGCGAACGAAAATATGATTATCCCGCTTGAAGAAATTTAGCTCGA
This sequence comes from Tanacetum coccineum, assembly GCA_026074375.1. Lineage (NCBI taxonomy): Eukaryota > Viridiplantae > Streptophyta > Magnoliopsida > Asterales > Asteraceae > Tanacetum > Tanacetum coccineum. The sequence goes on from BQNB010010301.1 coordinate 83,695, forward strand.
CGACAAATTGTACTTTATAGAAGAACCGATAGAAATCAAGGATCGTGAGGTGAAGGAACTTAAACAAAGCCGTATTCCTATTTTTAAGGTTCGTTGGAACTCACAACGAGGCCCGGAGTTTACATCGGAACGAGAAGACTTCTTCAAGAGCAAGTATCCGCATCTTTTCTTGAACAAGAAGAAGGCGAGTATGAAGAATAAAGCACCGGGACGACGCTACCATAAGGAGGGGAGAATGTAATATCTTGTATTTAAGGTCACTACTCATCCCGAGCTTATATTTAATTTCTAAATTTTATAGAATTAATTCTATTATTTTAGCCGGTTTCTATTAAAATCATCAATTTTAAAATCTTTGTGAATCCTATATTTGGAGTTTATCCATTTTAGAGATCCAAATATCAATGAATGCCTATTTTAAGCCTTGAGAGCTTATTTATTTTATTTTTAGTATTTTTCAACCTTTATTCGTGTTTGGCCGAAACTGCGTCAAAAAGCGTGTTTTTATAACAAATAACGAGTTAAGTAGACTATTAGGCCTAAGAACCAAGAAATACAAAATTTAACCAAAATACCCAACCAAGCCCACCCTCATAGGGAGGGCCGGTC
>BQNB010010302.1:0-53857 GCA_026074375.1 Tanacetum coccineum
ACTTCAACAGTTCTACTAAATAGTGCAAACGGTTTAACTAATGATGGTAAGCATTACTGAAATTCAAACTTCCCATAATACTACATACCTGGCTATTTGTAACGACGATATATACGCAGGAGTTCATTTTTGGGGACACTCGGTGATTATGGATATCCAAATCGACTCCACGCATTAGGGGTTTGTCTTTATGACCCAGAAGATGTTGAAATCACTGCATATCCATGGGATCCACGAGTCAAGGGTTTATTTTTTCAACAAACCACACTCAGAGACAAAAATGGCTAAAAGGACATGAAGCGTTGATGAGTTTGAATTTAAAGCCATAGGTGTCTACTGGGACAGCTAATCTTTTGTAAAATAGAATTGCAAGATTGTTTTTGAACCATGTATGTTTAATATCCCTACAATGCAGGTTTATACAAGTGTTATATATGTGTAGTGCAATGTAGTGGACATTTGTTTAAGATCATATATATGTGCAACCATTAGCTCATTTAAGAGCTTACAAGCTCATGTAATGATACAAGAAAGGAAAAAACTATGACCTTAAACGTAGGCAAAACCCGCTACAGCGAAACACCCCGCCGAGCCACATTCATCCTTAACGAACACCCGCGCTCCGTAGCGGAGCGCGGGTTACAAACCTCGTTTAATTGATTGAAGCCACTAGTATTGACCTGATATAGCATCTATTAGCGAATACTAAGTTTCAGAAGAAAAAACATAGTAACAAACAATTGCTAGAATTTCTTTGAATCCAAACCGGCCCTGAATAAAAAACAAAAGTTGCAGTCTTTTTTTAATCGAAATAGGAAAGAATAAAGAAAGGAATATAAATAATAAAAAATAAGGTGTTTACTTTGACGTGATTAGTTTACGTATTCTCACTAATAATTTTGACTGTTTCTTCCTTCATCACTCTTTTCTTTGTTTTTTTTACCCTTTTTATTTATTTTCCTTCTTAAGATATTTTTATTTTTTATTTGCACACTTTAATGTATAATTAAAAAAATCAGCGTAAAAAATATACAACTGCTTATTGCACAGTTTAGAATGTACAAATAAAAATAAAAGTGTGCAAATCATCTCCCTTTATCATCTAGTGAATTCTCTTTCGTTTTTTCCTTTTATCGTTTACCTTTTGTATTTCTCTTCCACCTATTCTTTTGATGGAGATGTAATCTTATTTATTGATTTGTTTTTTGTTAAGCAACACCTTTTTTTTAAAGTTCTATGTACCGTTGACTAACATTGTTATCTTTAAGTCAATGACATGTCATTTTTTACTCATTATTTACAAGTTGTGATAAGATAGTTAGTTTTATTTATCAAAACATGTCTCACTTAAATACAAATATCACAAAAAGAAACCCAAATAACTCATACATACAATTCTCTCATACACAAACCGACTAGAGCTCGAAATCGGAGGACGCATGGGTGGTAGGCAGATGCGTCTAAACATCTGTTCCTACACCATCCTCTAAATAAGAGAATTGATTGACACACTCATAGATTTGATTGAGACACTCAATGTACAAACAATTTAAGCGATATATATTTATAGTACAACTGTTTGCTGCATATTTTGGAGTGTCCCAATCAAATATGAGAGTGTGCAAATAACCTCCCTCTAAATAAGCATTTAAATAAGCAAGTGGTTTGTTTTGATTATTTTTTATTTGTTTATTGGATTGGCAAAAACAATGAAGCAACTACCTGCAAAAGAACTTTATGTTGTATGTTGTGAATCTTTTACTATATAATAAAATGGTTATATCATTTCGGTAGTATTTTGCTAAAATAATTTTATTAAAAAAATCTACTCAATTAGGTTGTTTTATTTTGACACGCGATAAAATCAAAATTTTTATTGACCAATTAAAAATCAAAATTGAGAAAAATTGGTCAAATTTTGCTAAATTTGGTAGAGAAATTTAGTGAAGAAAAAAAACATAAAAATAAAGGTGTCAAATTTATGAAAACAAAAACTTAAAAACAGATTGGGAAATAAATAAAACTTTTGTGGTTAAATTTTAAATAAATTATATGGATTTAAGTGTAAAGTTATAAGCTTTCATATTTTTAATAACTTTACAAAATAAAGAAATACACCGTTGACTATAAAAAATAAGCATATATGTTGTTTTAAAAATACGACATGTATATACACGGAATTATAAATATCAAAATGAAAGCATGAGTTATTGTATATGTTAGGATATACAAACATACATGCTACCGCTAACTGCCACCGCTCGTTTCACCAAACATACCCATAGTAGAGAGGAGAGAGATATACAAAGAGAGAAAACACGACCAAATGACAAATAAGATCGACACTCTTAAAGCATTGCAACCAATCCTGGATTTGATCCTGGAAGCGGTTCATGTAATCTAAACATGTAACAACTAAGAAACTAAAGCCTTACACCAACATGAAAATCGAAATGTACAATAATGCATAAATAGGATTACAACTAGAAGCCGACCCAAATCAAATCAACAGCAGACTGTTACTCTTCTTTATTATGACTGGATGATGAAGGTTCCTGTGTTTGACTTGGTACCCCCAAGTGTTTGACACTAGCCTCCGCTTCTGAGACAAACTTAGGATCAGGCTCATGTTTATCTGAAGGCTCTTTCATTGCCAAATATATGTAGAATGCAATTACGATATTGACAGATACAACAGCAAGAAACCCGCTTAACAGTGTTACCGAATAGGGAGACATATCACCAGAACCTGTTAGAGAATGAGACATGTCAATTCAATGATGAAGCTTCGTCTCGTAATCTATCATCTATGTGCCAACAAGAATCCACAATTGAATATATCTTTTGATCGAAAAGTGTGGTTCTTGAGTATCTAATGAGCTGTTTATTATCTTTCAGAATTACCAAAAATGCGGAACAAAATCAGGAATTAAAAAATAAAATTCAGACATTCAGATGAAACTTTTACCAGGAAATAAATTGTTGTTGAAGGCGTACATAATTGCAATAGGAACCGCCCACATCAACATTGATGTTATAAAAAACTTCTCTATAACTCTTGCCATTGTTTCACTAAAACTGAAAACAATTCAATAAGCGTATGATCAGCGAGTTATCCAAATAGAACATGAGTAGTTACTGCCTCTTAATTGTTACTCAGGCATTACATGGTCCTAGTCTTTTCAATTAAGACATTAAGCCATTCAGAAAAATACGCAGCAAAGAACTGTTTTTTTATTTCTCAATCTGTGCTCCTATATCGACTTTTCTCAAATGGATGCAATTTCTTTGATCAACTTTTTAGTAAGAATACCAATGAAGCTATGGAATTGATCCAATAGTATCAAACATTATACTTTCATATGTATATTTTAACTTAGGATCCCTTCATATATTACCAAATTAGACCAATCCCTTCCATTAACTTTTTGTTCAAAGTAGCAGAGTCGCCTGGACAATAATCGACAATAGGGCTGATCACGGTCCGAACCAAAACCGGACCGGACAGACCAGAAACCGATTTGACCCAAAACACCAGACCGAAATGATCAGTCCATGTCCGGGTCAGTCTGGTCAAGTCCAACAAAGCATAATGGTCGGTTGTGTGTAAGACCGAACCGGACCGAGGACCGAATACGAAGAAAAGGTTGGACCGAATACAGGAGCGAAATATGGTCGGTCCAGTCCGGTTTCTCGGTTCGGTCCAGTCCCTAGTCTATTATGCTCAGCCCTAATCGATAATATCAATTACTTTTTAAAAACTGAAACGAACAAATAGGTAAACAAGTGTATTACCAGTTGCAAAAGCCAAATTTTACTCATCAGAATGACTAAGATTTTATCCAAAACAATCCTAAGAATACTAGTTAACCCGAGATAGTTAAGCACGTCTATGGGAGACTACAAGCAAATTAGAAATAAACAAAAAACCTTCTATGTTAACATTATTTTAACAGATAGTTTACAACTTTACGGTTGTGCAATCTAGAACATAGCCCGTCCGAATCTTGCATATACAAAAGCATAGGTTTAATATGACAGATCAATCGACCTCTATATTGAAAGCCGAGGCAGTAACGAGAATAAAAGGAGACACAAGTCACACAACTGTTGACAGTTTATTAACTTACGGATGCTGCTGTTGTGCAATAAAGACAAGGGCTCCACACATGAAAGAACTGGAAGGGATTATATTTACATTCATGCTATAATTAGCATAATGTAAGAAAGGAAAAGAGGAAATGGACTCGTTATGTTCCAGCTATTGTGATCATTTTTTTTGGTGAAAACTGTGAAGTTTCTGAAGATATTTAGACTACTACAAACTGAAGATCTTTTACTTAATTATTTCATCAAGTTATTGAAACAGTTATATCAACATATCATCTAAAACATGACCATTTTGGCTAGCCGAACAAGATGAGATTTTAGTGTAAAAAAATTTAAATTATGACCTTTTGTCGAAAGTGTCCTCCACCCAAAATTCAAATTGCCCCCCACCCACATACTAAAACCCAACATTCAACACTCTAAAACCTTATAAATCATTCATCTGGAAGTAACAATACTTGATTTATCATTTCGATCTTAGTTTTTTCTTCCGCATTTTATCACTATCGAACAAGTTTGCTTTTTACTGTAAGTGATTATTAATCTAATAATTCTAACACGCAACAAGTAAATTTAGGGTTTCAATGTCCACTTCTATAAATAAATGCTTCTAAATATTGAAGGAGGAGCATATTAAACAATAAATCGATCTAACCAACTGCTACATGGGATTTAAACTAAACTAGGGTCATTTTTATGAGTAGAAATAATAATATTTTTGTAACAAAGTATAGATGTGGAAGACTTACCGATCAAAATTAGCGAGATAAGGAGGATGGGATCAAGGGGTTATTTTGGGTTTCTGGTTATTTTAATCCTAACTGATTTTTATTTTTATTTTTCACCAGGATTTTTAAACTATGGATATAATCTTGGTTGGTGCAATGGGCTTGGATATGGAATGGGCTTGGGCCGGAGCATAAGATGTTTGGGGAATTTAGGGTCAGCAAAAATCGAAAAAACCGAAAAGCGAAACTGAACCGAACTGAACTAATAACCGAACCGAATCAAACTACAAATTCGATTTTCGGGTTGGATATGGGTTTGTCAATCTGAACCGAAAAACAAATTTATATAAATATATATATATATTTTTATATATTTATATATATATAAACTCTAATAAAATTTTATCCAAATATAAATGCTTGAAATAATTTTTTTTTCTAAATATCTATGTAATTTTTTTAATAAATGGGGTTATTCGGGTTAACGCGAAAACCGAACTGGATTCAAATTCGGTTTTCGGGTTGACCCAAAAAAAAAAACCAAACAACCCGATAACCGAACCGATCAACACCCCTTGGCGAATTAGTCGTAGCCGGAGCTTATAAATGTAAAATCACATAAATACATGAAATTGAATTCAAATATATTTTTAGCTTTTGTATGATAATCCATTTTATTTTAAATAGTATTTTTAATAATTTAACTAACTATAAATTTTTTTCTATGAGCTTAGGCTTATGGCTTATAAAAACTTCATAAGTTTATGTGATAAACAAGACTTGTTTTATAAACCAGACTTACTTTAAAAAATTAATCCCCTGTAAGCCCTTAGCTCTAAAAACCAATGTTTTAAAAACCGGTTTTTAAATTAACTCAGTCGAGCCATCGGGTCACGGTTCAACCGGTTTAACCGGCGGTTCAGCCGGGTTTTCCGACCGAAACCGGCTTCCGATCACTCGACCGGTTCACGATTCAACCGACCGGGTCAATCCGGTTTTTAAAACATTGCTAAAAACCCGTTGCCAAATACATACAACGTACACTTCATCAACAACCGTCAAAATTGCATTAACTAAAGTCAAAATTGTATTTTTTTTTGGTTTGTAAAAGAAAGTATGACCAAATAATTGTATTTTTAGGAATTTTTAATTCAAGTAAATTATAGTGGCTTCTAGATGAGACATGACGATGATGATAAAAAGTTACAGTAACTTATAAAGTGAATTTACTTATCAAATATTATCATATACTTAAAGCAAAAGTAAAACGACGGCGTTTTACTCCCTGCTGCTACAGTGGCCCTTTTTTAGGCTCTTAATTTTGGGCCGGCCCATTTGACAATTTTTTTTTTCTTTTGTAAGTAGGCAATGTAAAAAAAAATTGCTTGGTACAAAATAGGAAAAAAGAAATACAAAAGTACTGATTTATTCAGATAAAAAAAATACGCGCGACATAAGGCAAAAAAATTACAAAAGTATTGATTTATTCAACCCGCGACATGAGGCTCAACACATAAGCCCATATTAAAAAAATATTAAATATGAGACCAAACAAATAAACCCACACAAAATAACTTAAAAAAAACCGCTCCGCAACAACGCGCTGCCAACTTTAAAATAAACGGCGCAAAAAAAACCCCGGCGTATGCTAAGTAAAAAAAACAAAGACAAAAAAGAAAAATTATTATTCGGGAAAAAATTAGCCCCGCCACAACGCACGGAGTCTTATGCTTAAGCACACCAATAAAAAATAATCTGTCCCGCAGCAACGCGCGAGTACTTTGGCTTGTTGTTTATAAAAGTAACTTTCGTCGCTCGTCTTTGTGGTTTGTGTTGACCGCAACCTATCGTCTTTTGATCGTAGAAAAACTACATTGTTTGTCTCTAACAGTCAAACGTTATCCGTCGTTTGTTCCGTTGTTTTATGTTATTTAGAATCTATGGTATTACCTTTTGTATTATATATATGGTCTAATAATAAAGTCATAATTTTTTGTACTCTAAAGATTCTAAAGAGTGTTCTATTATTTTTTTGGCCCGGTACGTGATTAATGGATTTGTACGTGTTTATGTTTGTTTAACAATCTATATAGGATTGAGCTTGTGACGGCTTATGGCTTATAAAAGGTTTTATAAACTTTTGTGACAAACGAGACTTATTTTAAAAGCTCAAATCCCCGTAAGCCTAATGATTGCCAAACATAGCGTGTTAAAAAGTATAAAAAAGAAACTAAAGGACCAAAACGGGTTAAAGTAAACGTGGAGGGGTTAAAGGAAAAATGTGTAGACACAAACACAAGGCCGTCATTTTGAGTTAAAGACTGTTATTGTTGTTGTTAGGGTTTTATTGAGAGTTGATTCAGAAATAATAAGAGGGGTTTATTTAAAAAGATGAAATCAGTGGTGGGGATGGTGGTATCAAACAAAATCAAATGCGGGCCGGATCGTCCCGAATGCAAGTGACAGTAATATAAACCTTGATAATAGGTTTAGTTGAAGAAAGCACAAGCGTAACGAATATCGGCCCCAAACAAGCGAGTTGGGACAATATATGGGCTACAAACTTTTATTAACTTTAAGGCCCGAAGAGTTACAAACTTTGACATTTTGAATTGGTGGAAAAAAGGAAAATCATTTCTAATTTTATCGCTAATGGCTAGTGATTTTTAACGTCAGCTTCGACGGTAGCTTCCGGATCGCCTTTTCTATTAGCGTAGAACTTATATCAGAAAGAAGGTCAAGGACTAACCCGAATCCGTGGAAGTATGTGTATGTTTGAAGTTTATTTGGACGGTGTAGATAGCGTACAACATGAAACATCGTTGGAAGGTCAGATATTAGAAGACGTTGAAGAAACTATAGCAAGAGAAGAAGTTGAATTAGGAATTCACCCCTCGAATACCGAATTAGATGAAGGTGAGTTATGAAGGGACTTAGATACTTGAATACCACCGTAGATGTAGAAGATTTTTTGGAAGATTTAATGGATTTGAGTATAACGGGTTGATGGCATTGCCGAAAGCTCGACCGATTTTTGATTACGTGAGTACATAATATGTTTCGGGTGTTGGCCATGCCGAAGCTCGAATGTATTAGTATTTATATATTTTAGTTGTATAATTTGTTATTGTTTATATAAAGTTATGATTATATTTATGTAGATGTTTCCGGTGTCAAATAAAAAGTTATGATTGAATTTGTTAGTATGTTCGGTGTATTGTTTAATTAAATGTTTGATAATTAACATGTTTATTAAATAAATGTTCGAAGTTTTAAATTCCGAAAAAAACCGAACCGTATAAAAACCGATTCCGAACTTTTATAACCGAAAATATCCGAACTGGTAAAAAAACCGATTCCGAAAAGTTTTAACCGAAAAAAAACGATTCCTGCAAACATTATATCCGAAAAAACCAATTTCGGAAAAACCAAAAAAACCGAAACCGGTTATTAGAAAAACCGGTTTTCTAATAACCGAAAACCGGTTTTAACCGATTTTTTTGCACCACTAATCCCCTGCATCAAATTCCCTTTCTTTATAATGACTCGACCTCGAACCTTGATCGTCTTAAAACCCAACTTATCGTCCATGGGTGCAGCTTTTAAATACCTTCTTGATATTTTTTGCCAAACGAAATACTAACCTCGACCAAATTACCTTTTTGCAACCAAATTAACTCATGAGGGTTTAAATCTATGGTTTTTAAAAAGTCAACACTTAAAGTAGGTTGGATCATTGAAGAGCTAAGATCATTATCCACAACTACAACATATTCGATGTTGTCTTCTTCCCCACTAAATCCTCATTTCCCAACAAATCGTTCTTCCTCCTCAATGACATCTTCAATATCGGTATCATAAACTGGCATCGATTCTTCTTCTACACCCAACACAACACCCGAAAATGACACATTATTTTCTTCCTCTTGAAAATTTGGATAATTGTCAACAAATCCTTTCCCGACATCTCCACACAAAATCTCTTCTTCATATGGATACTCCTCTTCCTCATCTTCTATATCCCAGATAATAGGTTCTGATTCGGTTTCATTTGTTAACAAAGGGTTATCATGGTGGTCACCAAGAGACCCAAGGTAATATGGAGCCTTATCGACGCACTTAGGACTCGAAATTCTCATCCCAAGACTACATAAGAAACCATGATAGGTTGAATGCACCTTACCGACGCACTCGGTTATGTCAACTCGTAACCCGATGTAACACCCCCAAAATCAGGTCCTAGCGGAAAGGTAACAATGGGGTGCTACGTCAAAGTACAATAATCAAGTAGAGAAAACGACCTTAAATGGACGTTAAAAATAAGATTCATTCAATATCATTACAAAAGATCAGAGTTTTTACGTTAGGTCCCATAGTTTTGATAAAAAGACATTAAGATTTTATAAAACGAAAGTTTCATTGAATTTAAGAAATCAGAATCCCTCTAATAGATATCCGTCCACGGCTCCCATCCAACTTATGCCTCAGCACCTGAATTAAAAAAAACATGTTAAAAACGTCAACAAAATTGTTGAGTTAGAATTCATAGGATTATCAGGAAATAATTGGGCCAACAAGATCGAAGGAATAGTAGACTATGAAACACATTCAATAGTCCAAAAATAGAGTATTATTGCCCTAAGCTCATGACACCGAACCTTAACGTAATAAACTGTAATCAAACCAGTACTCGAGGTTTGTGCCCCAACACGGATACAGATGTTACAAAAACATCCTACATTTCTCAAATACAGATGTTGTGCCAACATCCTACGAATTTTTCTTCGAAGTAAATCGTCAATGGTCCAACTAGAATCCACAGCCTAGACGGTAAGGTCAGTCCCAATAGATCTATCCATAATACTAGCGTATATACCCAGACATAAGTAGTTCATATAAAAGAGGACTTAAAATGGCAATAACGGTAACTTAGGCAATAATGTCATCAGGAAATAAGCATACAGTTTTGCACACACTTGTGTCCAAGAAATCAAGCATGTAATCTCCCCTTATTTTAATAAAGCAAGTAGTAAAAAAAGGGGCTAACGAACATCACCTTAGTGAATGGTAATCAACAAGTATCACAATAAATATGCTCACGCTACTGATCGAAGGCAACCTAATCCAATATAGGTCGTATAAGTACTAAACACTTTGATTATTTATAGGTCGTATAGCTCATTATATTATCGTTCGGGCTATCATAATTAAGAGGTCATGTAGTGAACGTATGAGGAGCTAGGACACTTTAAATCGTAAATCCAACAACTCGTCGATACGCCACCCCGAAGAGGCCTCATTATGAAACTCCCTAGTAATATAGTACTTTGATAAACTAATACCACATATAGGTCTATATAGCTCAATCACCATCTAATTGTTTTGGTAAAATTGTGTTTAATAAGTTAAAACGTTTATAATTACTGTTTTAGTAAAACTAGCATAACTTTCGCGTTTTAAGCCCGATTTTAACGTTTCTTATGCCCACGCTTTCGTATTAAGACGAGTTATCATAAATTTACATTTTTGAACTTTTGACCTTCTGGTGAACAGTAACTTTTACTGTTCACACCAGACCCTAATTTATTTTTATCGTTCTCGTTATCGTAAAACCCGTAAACGTCGTATTTTATTCGTTATAGTTCCGTTTTTAGCGATTCTTTCGAGCATGTTCTCGTAATTGAAAGTTTTATTGATTTATGAAGTTTAAAAATATAAAAGTTTCTGTCATGAATAGTAATTTTTATAAAAATAGTTTTATAACACCCGGTATTAACGTAAATCGTATTTTTATCGTATCTTTTTCATTATAAGGCGGTTTTTCAAGTTCTCTACATATTTGGAAACGTCATGAGGTGTACTATCTTTCTAATACATAATATGGCTGTTTCAAAAGTCGACCCAAAACAGTCCCATTGAAATAAATAGGTACACTCGTATAACTTTGTTTTTATAACTTACTTTCTATACTTTTCAACTAAATAATTACCACAATTCCTTTATAACTCATAATATACTTATGTCATATATATTATATATTCCAAGATCACAAGTTCATATGAAAAAGTGTTAAAAATCATAATCACAAGTAAGAATCCCTTTAACATGTTTAAAACCCTAAATGGTGATATTGCTAAATAGAACACATAAACACATAAAAAAGATAAAAGTAAAGACATAAAGGTTTATAGGTAACCTTATAGTGATGAATGATGATGAGAAATATAATCTAAACCCTTGTTTAGATTTTTAAACCAAGCTTGCACTCTTGAAACCCAAATTTTCTAATGAAAACCCTAATCTTGCTTTTCTTGCTTCAACACTTGAAAATACTTAACCTAACCTTCAAACCATCTTAGTAGGTCTTAGATATATTGTGTGTATGCTTGTAATTGTTGTAGAAAATTTTTGTATGGATTGTTTATATGGGGGTTTTGAGCCGTGACCTAGCAAGAGAGAAAAGGGAGAGATTTTTGATTTTTGCTAAGTGTTGAGACTTGTATGAATGATATCTCTTGTATACACTCTTTCTTATATTACTTAGGCTAGTCAAGGAGACATATTGAGGGTTTTAAGGGGTCTTTGGTCAAGGAAATGTTAGTCATGGTCAAGGAAACAAAGGTTTTAATTAGTTGTGTTGTACATACAAGTTGTAAAGAATTTTTTGGTGATATTTCTTGCACATTTAGCTACAAATCCGGCCATGGTATGATATTTATGATAATATTATGTAACTTTTATGTATTGGGTATAAAAATGGGTATTTGTTGAAGCGTAGATAAATTAATGTGGTTCCGGTTATGCTTAAACGTACTTTATCGCGAAACGTATTTAATTTACGTAATCAATAAAAATAAATGAACAATGACTATATTTATTCTCAAAATAATTATTTAATACTTTATTGATGTAATCGTTTGATGGTTTGATGCCCGTTTACATTTAACGCTAAATTTTGGCGTACGCGATTTAACTTAACTATTAAAATTAAAAGCGAACGCGTACGAGAAAAATAAATAGTGAATTTAATAGCGTCGTACATTGATAAAAAAAAATACGAATTGTTACACCGTTGTCGCTAAAAATGAAACAGGGACGCCATTTTTCCAATTATACTTAAAAAGGGCCTAGTTAACCCGAATTTTGACTTTTATGTCATCGTATATTAGGCCTAGAAACAGGTACATATATGTTGAAATTTTTTAGTACAAAAAAGAAGAGAACTCTGGGAACTAAAATACAATTACGGTCGGTGAACAGTAACCCCCAACAGTTACTTTCCCCCTTTTTATACAAAATTTTCTCCTTCATTTCTCCATACAACACTTAATCTTTCACTTACATTTTCTCTTATCCAATCCTTAAAAATATAGCACAACATCACGCTCTTGGCGATGGCGACCGCGATAGCCTCGTCAGATATCTTGCCTACTTCTCCCAATACGAAGAAGGATTTCAGTATTTGGCCTTTATTCTAGCAATTCTCGTGCCCCTCATTGTTCTTGCAATCGGTGTAGATCTCTTTTGGAAGGAATAGATATTAGGAAGAGGTTGTAAATAAAACATGTATTTTCCTTTATGTTCTTATGTAATCTTATTTCTAAGATAATAAATGGATGTTGTGGCAATAAATCTTTTTGTTACTTTTATTTATGCCTTTCGATAATTTCGTTACCACGCTTGGTAACTCGTTTGCATTTCCCTTCTAAATTGATTTAACTTGGGTGTTTCAAGATTTGTGATGTTGGTTTAATATTTATTGTTGCAACCAAGGCTCGGCTCCTAGTGGGTTTATTTGTTCCCTTCAGCTTAACGTGTCAGTTGTAAACTTTTTTTTTTGATGATGTCGACTTTATAGTAAGGTGGTGTAAAGGTCTGCTTAGTTGCTATGGTTACTAATTCCAAATTTCCCAGAAAGTAAACGCTTTATGATACGCACACAACACACTGATCAAAATAGAAATTGTTTCTTGACAAGAAGTTTTAAGGTGATTACTCTCAGCATGGGCATGGTTCTTCCTGAATTATACATAGTTGATCAGGCTATGTATATTTGAGGGCTAACGATGCGATGCTCATTTTTGTCATAAATTATGTTATAATTTCCTAATAATTGTGGGAGTGATTTGTATAAAAAATCATATAGAGATTTAAAGTATAATTTACTATTTTATAATATGAAGAGGATTATAATACTTTAAAACATTCAGTACAACATAACTTGAAGTGAAAGAAAAGTACAACGAGAAATTATAAGACGAAAGTACAACAGAGAATTTAAGCGAGAATTTCCCTAAAGGGATAAAGTCTAAAAGCATTGACATCGTCCCCATAGTAGTAAGGTTTTTGATTGGTTTCGCCTCCTAACAAAAATAAGTTGCAGCAACATTCACGTGCTTCTGTACCTTTAACTTGGTTTCCTTAGTTTCGGTCTTAACTCCGAGCAATCACTCTCTGTAGTGCCCTTAGAATTCCCACAACCAAAGCATGTCACAATTCTGTATCCCCCCGAATTTCCACCCGCTACAGGTAATCCTAGTTCGACACTCCCTTCCTGGTGACCAAGCTTGTGACATTTACCACACCTAGGAGGACACGAACATGCTGATGATGTTCCTTTCCCCTATTGCACCATGGTAAGTGTTCCCCAGCGTAAGCCTCTAGCCCTTAGCTGGGGCTGCCACTAAACCTTAGCAGGCTTCTTGTCTTTAGTTTTGCTGCGAAAGTTAAGGCGAAACCACGAAGTAAAAACGAACAAGTTAAAAATAGTTCTACGAAAATCGTGATACTTCTCTAAAAATTTTAGTTTACGTACGGTACTAAACGAACAATAATTATAAACATTGTTCTTAATAATTTTACGTAAGGTACGAAAAGAAAATGCACGCAATACGAAAAATAAAAACGAATGAAATAAAAATATTTCTACGGCATTTTGAAAATATAAGTTGATGCTTAACGTAGGATTCGCCGATTCTTTGTAAACGTCGCGTAAATTACAATTGTAAGCCCTAATTTCTTCTTGTTTAATCGTGAGTTCATATTTCAACATAAAAATGAAAATTATAATTAACACTCGAGAATAAAATAACGACCTGAAATTGACGGATTGTCACATCATAGCTTTTACGTTGCTCTAGGGGATCTGATTAGCATTAGCAAGTCCTAAAGTTTGAACATTTCCGTTCCACCAGGTCAGAGCACGACTCTCAAACGTGCACACAACAAACTTTACCTTGTCATCTTCAGCACACTTACAAATCTCAAACACTTGCTCCATCTTTTCAAACCAGCGTTTCAGTCCGACTACGCCTTCAGTCCCGCTGAAAGAGTGAGGCTTGCCGTTCATAAATGTCTTATACGAACATCCTTGCACATCTGGTGCAACAGTTCCTCCAGTATTTGCTGATCCAGATCCACCAGTATTGTTTGAGTCAGCTCTTGTCTTTTCATATTCTTCAATAGCTTTGGCCACACGCTTTTCCACTATCCTCTTAACAGATTTCTTCTTAAATCTCCTAGGCGGCATGATTCTAGCCACGCAAGTACACAATTCGTTAAGAATTTATAATGGTATGCGAAGTCATGGCACGTGATAATAAGAGAGAAAAGGAAATAGAAAAGTGATATAAATAATCATAGTTTAATCAGGATGGTCAATATTTATATAATTGACCGATAGAAATAGATACTGATATGTCAAAAGATAGACGTAAGAGATCGAATTTAAACCAAGTATTATATATATAAGATTATATATAATGCAATAATGACAATCGGAAAAGTAAGTAAGGATCAGGGAATACGCGCGCGTGGATATCGGATAGCGATGAAGGATTCTGTATTTAAAAATGAAAGAAAAGAAAACCTTTAAACTTTGTGGTTATAGACTAGGTTTTGAAAATGACCCAGTTCCCTATAACCTTGGCTCTGGTACCATCTGTAACACCCCCAAAATCAGGTCGCAGCGGAAAGGTAACAATGGGGTGCTACGTCAAAGTACAAAAATCAAGATATAGAAAACGACCTTAAATGGACGTTAAAAATAAGTTTCATTCGATGTCATTACAAAAGATCAGAGTTTTCACGTTAGGTCCCATAGTTTTGATAAAAAGACATTAAGATTTTATAAGACAAAAGTTTCATTGAATTTAAGAAATCAGAATCCCTCTAATAGATATCCGTCACGGCTCCCATCCAAGCTTATGCCTCAGCACCTGAGATTAAAACATGCTAAAACGTCAACAAAATTGTTGAGTGAATTCATAGGTTTATCAGGAAATAGCGTGGACCACAAGATTCGAAGTAGAGTAAGACTATGATAACATGATTCCAATAAGTCTAAACACATGTATTATTTCCCTAATAAGCTCATGACACTAGAACCTTAACGTAATAAACTGTAATCAAACCAGTACACCGAGATTTTGCTTCCCCAACACCGGATCAGATGTTACAAAACATCTATCGAATTTTTCTCAATACAGATGTTGCCAACATCTACGAATTTCTTCAAATGTTAAATTCGTTCAATGTCAACTAGAAACCACGATCTCAAGACGGGGATGGCCATCCCCATAGCGATCTATCCAGTAACACTAGCGTATACCCACAGGTATATATCGGTACATGATAAAAGGGGACGTAAATGGCAATACGGTAACTTAGGCAATAATTGTAATCAGGAAAATCAGACAACAGTTTTGAAAACACTTGTGTCCAACCAAAAATCAAGCATGTCTAATCTCCCCCGTATTTAATAACCAAGTAGTAGAAAAAGCGGAGGCTAACCGAACTCCACCTCGAGTGAAAGGTAATCACAAGTAATTCACAATAGAGAAAAAAATGCGTCACGAAGGAATCCGAAAGGCAACCTAATCCAATATAAGTTTCGTATAGTACTAAACACTTTTTGATTATTTATGTCATAGGTCGTAATAAGCTCATTATACTATCGTTCGGACGCTATCATAATTAAGAGGTCCATTAAAAAAAAAAAAAAAAAGTGAACTAATTAGGACTAGTAAACTTTAAATCGTAAATCCAGACAACACTCGTCGATACGCCACCCCGAAGGCTTCATAATGCAAACTCCCTAGTAATATAGTACTTTGATAAACTACTACAAACATATAGGGTCGATATAGCACAATCACCATCTAATTGTTTTTGGTAAAATTGAGTGGTTAATAAGTTCAAAACGTCTTATATACTGTTTAGTAAAACTAGCATAACTTTCGCTGTTTTAACCTGATATTTAACGTTTCCTTATGACCACAGCTTTCGTATTAAGACGAGTTCTCAATAAATTTACATATTTGAACTTTTGACCACTTCTGGCGTGAACAGTAACTTTACTAATCACAAAAGAACTCCAGACCCTAACATTTTTTTTATCGTTCTCGTTATCGTAAAACCCATAAACGTTCGTATTTTATTCGTTATATGTTTCCGTTTTTATCGATTCTTTTGAGCATGATCTGTAATTGAAAGTTTTATGATTAAGAATAAAAAATATAAAAGTTATTCTTCTGTCATGAATAGTAATATTTTATAAAAAAAGTTTTTAAACACCCTGTATTAACGTAAATCGTAATTTAAATCGTATCATTTTCATTAAAAGAGTGCGTTTTTTCAATCTTTACATATTTGGAAACGTCATGAGGGTGTACATCTTTCTAATACATAATATGGCTGTTCAAAGTCCGGTGGGCCCTAAACAGTCCCATTATTGAACATAAATAGGTTAACACA
The DNA here is from genome assembly GCA_026074375.1 of Tanacetum coccineum. Taxonomy (NCBI): domain Eukaryota; kingdom Viridiplantae; phylum Streptophyta; class Magnoliopsida; order Asterales; family Asteraceae; genus Tanacetum; species Tanacetum coccineum. Next base: position 16,593 of record BQNB010010302.1, read on the forward strand.
CGATAACTTTAATAGTTATAACTTTATTTTTTTTTTACTTCTCATTTCTATACTGTTTCAACTAAATAATTACCACAATCCTTTATAACTTCATAACTATACTATTATCATAATATATTAAATATTCCAAGATCCACCAAGTTTCATAATTGAAAAAGTGTTAATAAATCATATTCACACAAGTAAGAAACCCTTTAAACATGTTTAACAACCCTAAATGGTGATATAGCTAAATAAACACATAAACACATAAAATGATAAATGTAACTGAGCATATAAGTGGATTTTATAAAAGTAACCTCAAAGAGATGTGTATATAACATGAGAAATAAGTTTAGGGGGGGCAATCTACCTTTTCATATTTATTACGCCAAGCATCCTTTTCTTGCGATAACTACTTGCAAATGGTTTAGCTATGCTTGGAAAACCATCTCTAGAATATCTTTAGGAATGATGACAAAAAAAAAAAAAAATATGTAGTGGTTTATAGGCGTATGTTAAAAATACATTTAGCGTATGCAATTTGCATATGAGAGGGGTGTATGTTAACCGTGAAGCTTGAGGAGAGCACAAAAGATTTGTGTTTTGATTTGCCTAGTGATAGAATGCGAGATGAAGACTAGTAATGCTCTATTTATATACCAAAGTGATAGCGTCAAATACACCTATTTAGGAGTCCAATTGTTGAAATACTATAAGAAGGTTTTTAAAGAAAAATGTTGGTGAAGACGACTTCTAGCTACAATACTAGATTTTATGTGTACACATGTATGATAAAGACAAGTCCAAAGTGAATAAAACTAAAGACTGCAAAAAAGACCAAGAAAAATAGCAAGGGGGGGGGGGGGCGCGAGGCAACCATGGTGGAGAGACAAAAGCAGGAAAAGGGTTTTAAAAGGGTCAGATTACTATACTAGCTAGGATCTTACGAACACTAGCTTGTACACACTCTGTCCTAACACTCATAAAATGGGATGTGTTTTTTATGTTCCTTAAATGTAGACCGTATCCCATGATTTTCACGGGTTGGAGTGGTTACAAAGATTTTTCTACTTGGCATTTATCTTGTATAAAAATAGAACAAGAATTGACAAAGAGCTAATACTTGTTATTAAAAGATTGTAATAAATGTAAGTATGTAAAGGCGTCCGAGTTTACAATCCGCGCTATGCTATGCTTATTTCCTTATATATGGAGCGTCCCATTATAATATACATGTGTACAGTTTATAAACTTTGGTCATAAGAAATGGTTAAGTTGTTGAAGCGGTCAGAATTTATAATTTTGTGGTACGGGAATGCCTAAACTTAATTTATTGCGAAACGCAACGTTTTACGTAACCGAAAAAAAAAAAAAACATGAATACGTAAATCACTTTCTCTACTAGAATCTTCTCTGAATCCCGACACACTCTCAACTACGCGATAGAATCACTAGATCGGATCTGCACTACAATCTGTATGCAGCGTAACTTCTAAATAGATAAGCGTACAGACTTCAGAGCTACAGTACATGCATCAAAATGATCGAGAATAATGATTAATCACGACCACACAGGGCAATACACAAAAATCTATCACAAGAACAAGACGACAGATTCTGCGTACACCGTGTTTCGCACCAAACAGTTATTTAACACTCAACTATCAACGACTACCACCCTATTCATGTCCAGAGAACAATGAGCCGAATGATAAGACAAGAAGACTATATCAGCTGTCTCCCATTCTGATTAATTAGGACACATAGTCGTTATTTCTCTGCTCTCATTACTACGCTTCTAACATAGACACGATTTAATTTGTAACATAGCACTGCACATCTCTAACATACACCGTCACTGCCAATAGTCCAGTTACTGAAAGCGCGAATGCACACATGTAACTATAATCATAAGTGACCGTCGTTATCATCCAATGACTCCATATATTAACAAGTACGGATATGTTACAAACATAATCCCAGAGATAGTAGAGCAACCCACTAGTCAGTAAAATAGCCTAGCAGACATCAACGACTGATAACTCATCATACAACATAAGTCTCAATAAATACCACGTCGCGAGACATTAACTAGAGGCACACTGCGCTCTTGCGTCGGAGATCATCTCAATCTTAGACGCGCCTAAAGATGCCATCTCAACTTACTGACGCTAGACCTCGAACATTACTTCACGTCTCTGACCTTCACCATCACTCTAGCACTTCCTCTCTCTAAAACGCATACACTAACACACGGTCTAAACTTATAGCTATTGTACTCCTAGCGCGAAATCATGTACTAGATTCTGCTCAACTACGAACCACAGACTGAGAACACGCGCGCGGCTTATATGACTAAGTAATTTATTCTCAAAATAATACACATAAGTATATCTGTACACTACACAAAGCGCATCATAGCAAGTATAATCTATGAGCCACTGCGTATCAACGACCTCGAGCAGTAATAAGTGCACGCCACACCATACGGCGTTACCACAATTCTGTACACTTGCGCGACGCGCGAAGAAGACTGAAGACAACTGACGATGCACATCAAGCGATCTACTACGCGTTCATGCTACTAAAGCGACAACATGACACACTCGAGGAGAGAGCGTATAACAGCACTCAAAACACACAGATATCTATGCGACGGACCACTCAGCACACAACATACACATGCAATAGCGAGAGACATGCGTACACTTCTCACACATTCACAACGATCTAATCAACAGCTACATCATATGTCAATAGTCAACTAATTATCTCTTCTACAATCTCACATAATTGAAGTCGCTGTACTGCTGAGACATCTACCATTTGAGAAACAGTCTTCTCTGTATCTTCTGCATCTATCGAGACTCTAATACTTTTGTAACATCGAGTGATCTCACTCTCATTACATTCATCTTCGCTTTTATGGGTTTCTTCTTGAATCTATGAAAAATCAGACAACCTCTTCTAGTTGAACTCTCCACATTAGCATGTATACATCGAGTCTTTCAGCTGATTATATGCTTACCTGAGTTCAAGAGATCGTTAGAACTTCTATATTGCATGTCAATCTATTCTATATGAGTCAACCGAAATAACACAAGACTAGATCTGCTTCATCTGTATCTATAGCGAATATCATCAGATAGCTCTTCTAGGAAAGTTTAAAGAAGGAAAATCAGAACTTTGTAGACTATTGGATTAATTGCGGAGATGAGAGACAGATTAAAGAGATGAAAATGTAGAATCTAAAGACCCCCTGAAAAGAAGGGATTAAAGAAGAGGGTTGTTAATGAAGAAGACACAGCAAAGGTACATGTTAAACAAGAAGCAACAGAACAGGGTACAAAGAAAAGAAAGAGTGGTCATGTAAAGATGATTGCTAGGAAAAGGCCAAGACCACAGCCAGATGATGATAAGTATGATGATCACAGAAATTTCTAAGGATTACTACATTGAGAGTACCATAGATAGTTGAAATTATGGAGACAAATATCCTTTATTGACTAGGGTTTTGCACAAGGTTTCATCACCAGATAGGAAATTACCTTGTTATCTACTGAGTTAATGGGTACTTTCAGGGCAATTTTAACTATCTAATGGAGGTTAACTACCCAACATTTTTTGACAGACATGATTGCTTTCATTTATACTGACTTGGTGATGAAGACAGGAACTCACAAAGTCACACCAAAGACTATGTAAGAGTCGACTTCTTTCTGTGGGAACTTAAATATTATGATAAAACTCCTTTTAACAGAAGAAAATAATCAAGGTGATTTCTGGAACAATCCAACAAGAAATACGGAATGTGTCAGATGGGAGCACTGCGTGATTGCGTCTACACAACATCTCTGAAGCCAACCCATACTCAGCTTCTGTTTTTGTGGAATCTCTATTGACAACCACAGTCTATTTCTCTTGTCACTGCCTATACATAATTCTACAGTCCAATAGAAATATGACAACCTCCTCTGTTGTAGACTTCCTATCTATAGCTTGAGCTCCAGCATAATCACTATACGTGTAATCAACCAAATCAAAAGAAGAATCTTTGGATACCAAAAGCCCAATATAGGTTAGAACCATTTAAGTACCTAAAAATCCCATTTTACAACGATAAACAGATTGAAACCTTGTATTGACTTGGTTCTAGCACATGCACAACAAATTATGTTGCACTTGTACAACATTATGTTCCAGGTCTCTTGAAAATGTCGAGATAACAGCAATTGAAACCAATAATTGACTTCGCGAAACATAATGAACACCCACTTCTTATTATCTATAACCATTTTCCATCCCTTTAGCAAACGAAACACAAGAACTGCACGACTTTTGAAAGTTTCCATTGGAGTGCTTGCAGTCCTGCAACATATCAATCATACACGCCAACCCCAAATTTCTTTAAAATTTCATCAACATATTTTTTTATCTTGACAAATAGAATATCGAGCACTCCATTCTTCATCCATTCCTGGTATACCTTCTCAAAACATATACGCACAACTTTCTTCTAGCTTCGAGGTCAGTTAGGGCGACAATACCGATTTCCCAAAAGAATGTAAGAATTTTTCTCCTCCACAATAAGTAACACTCCCGAACCTTGCATTCACTTCATGATATATACTGCACTCATACTTAGAAAGATTTTCTCAAAATTAACTAATTTTCTCCGGGGGGGGGAGTTGGGGGGTTGGGGGGGTGTGTTCAGTAACGTTTTATATTGTATGCATACCTTGAACAATGGAGCGGGGGTAAGGGGGGGGGGGGGCGGGGATGGGGGGGGGGGGGGGGTGGGGGGGGGGGGGGGGGGGGGGGGGGGGTGGGGGGGCATAGGAACGAGGGGGGATGGGGTGGGGGGGGTTGGTTGAAGATTTAGGGGGAAGGGGGGGGAGGGGGTAGTGGGGAGGGGGGGGGGGGGGGAGGGGGAGGGGGAGGGGGGGTAGGTGGGGGCGGGGGGGCTAGATGATGATATAGTAAGATATACCAAAAAGCTCTGCGCTCTCAGATACAGCTAAATATTAGCTGATCAGCGTCATCCTCCGAGGAGCATTTGTAATATGTGTGTGTATATTTTGATATCCCAATGAAATAAAAGATATAAACTTTATATATATAATAAATGTTTAAAACCAAGTGTAATGTGCATAATAGTTGAGGGTTAATTGTGTAACTAGTTCCCAGGGACCAAAAGTGTAACTTTTAAGTATTATTTTGTAAAATAGTGGTTCGGGCCTCGTTTGAGCGACTTAACGGACTATTCAAAATACGAAACTTGCGCCATTGTGTTTCAAATCATTTTTTTGATAAAAATGAGTATTTATTTGATAGTGTCTCATAAATATCTTATAACATTTATAAAATGTTCGTTATTTTTTTTGTGACTCGGTTAAAATTAAAAACGAATTTTAACTCGGATATTTGCGTTGTCAGCAACGCTTTTGAATAACATGATAAATGATTTTATTTAATATTTTTATTAAATAACTAGTGATAACTAAAAATAAATTTAATTATTTGTGTTTGTCGGTACTCGTTGTGTGCAGTTTTCAAAACTTTGCGAGGTTGTTTTATCCCTCTTCTGCTTGTTTTCAAGTCTCGGGTAAAGCTAAAAAGTTGTCTGAAATATCGTTTTACATCAAATTGCTTTAGGGTCCGAATCGTGGAAACGTGATTTAGTGGTTCGTTTTTTATAAATCAACTATGAATTAATATATATCCTTTTTCGTTTTCGAATCAAATAAGTTAAAAATAACTTTGTACTCGATGTGTGTAATAATAAATACGATTTATTATTGAAATATGTTCCGAAAATTTTACCAGTTATGCGGTAATCGTTTTTATGTGAAAATAAAAGTCCAAAAGTCAAAAGTCAAGTCAGACTCGAAAAGTCCAATGTTAAAATAGTCCTTTAAAATTTCAAAAATTCCCGGATGTTATAATCTTTATGAATTCTTGTAGTTGGATTAGGTCTGACTTGGATTGTTGTATCCAAATTGTTCATGTCATCCTCTGCACCATCATCTTCATCATTTCTTGAGGAGTCAAATATGTTATAATCTTCCAATTCAGGCATATTTGGATCAAGTGGAAGTTCAATGCTTGTTTTTCCACCAACAACATTAACTTCATTTGTGCTAGCAGCATTAACATTGTTAGTGCTGTTAACATTATCTTCCTTCTCTTGATCAATACCTTCACTATCTTTTCTTGAATCTTCATCAACCTTCTTCTCATCATCAATTGAAGGTTTGGATTTTGAAAAAATGGTAGATCAGCAGTCCATAATGGTAGCAAAATGTAATTTTTGACAGGTTCTGTCTCCTTTCTAGCTTGACCTGCATTATCACTTGCTTTTGTACCTGCAAAACCATTAGACTGTGTACCTGCAACAATTGGCTCATAATTCATTGTTCTTGTTAGTGCATCAATATCAAATAGCCAATCTGGTCCACTACCTACAACATTAGGTGTACTCTCACTAAACCTAATATGCAAGTTTTCTTCCACTATCCTTGTTCTACTATTGAATACTCTAAAGGCTTTACTATTTAAAGAGTATCCAACAAAGAAACCTTCATCAGCCTTACCATCAAATTTTCCTAAGTGATCTATGGTATTAAGAATGGTAACAAGACACCCAAATGGTCTCATAAAACTTAAAGTTGGTGTTCTACCATGAAAAAGTTCATAGGGGGTCTTGTTATGAGGCTTAACTACTAACACTTTATTTTGCACATAGCAAGCAGTATTAACTGCTTCTGCCTAAAAAGTAGTTGGCAACTTAGAATCAGCTAGCATAGTCCTAGCAGCCTCAATTAGTGTCCTATTTCTCCTCTCAGCAACTCCATTTTGTTGAGGAGTTCTAGCTACACTATATTGTCTCAAAATACCCTTCATCTTACAAAACTGATTCATCTCTTTGTTTTTGAACTCAGTCCCATTATCACATCTAATCACCTTAACCTTGTGATCTACTAGATTTTCTATCCCAGTTATAAAGGACTTAAGAATGCCACTAGTCTCATCCTTAGTAGCTAGAAAGAAAACCCATGTAAACCTACTATAATCATCTGTGACAACTAGGCAATACATTTTCTTCATAAGACTTTTTACAAATGTTGGACCAAACAAGTCCATATGCAACAAATGTAAAGGAAGACTGATTGAGTTCTTTGTTTTGGACTTACAAGAGGCTCTGTGCTGCTTTCCCTTTTGACAAGCAACATAGGTTTGATCATTTTCAAAAAGTTTGGAAGGTAAACCTCTTACAATATTTCTCTTAACCAATTTATTCATGGTTTTGAAATTTAAATGACCTAGCCTTCTATGCCAAAGTTTAGATTCATCAGATGTGGCTTTTGCAAAAAGGCAAGTGAGACCTCCTTTAGGAACTATGGTCTTTAAATCAACACTATACATATTGTTCTTTCTAGGAACTCTAAGTAAAACTTGACTTTCATCAATTAACTTAAAGTTTGGAGATAAAATAATACATTCAGTGTCATTAAAAAGAACACTATTCTTTTTATCACACATTTGTGAGACACTAAAGAGATTAAACTTTAACTCTCTCACAAAATACATATTTTTAAAATCTAGATTACCAATTTTAATGGTACATTTTTCTGTGATTTTCCCTGCTTTGGGGTTCCCTCCAAAAGCAACATATCCTCCATTTATATCTTAATAGTCTCTAAGATAGGACATGTTCCCAGTTATGTGCCTTGAGCATCCACTATCAATCACTCCTTGAACCTATAAATCCATTTGTGGATTGCCCTGCACATTAGATAAGCAAATCAGTTTCTTTTGGGGACCCAAGCCATCACTGACTTGGATACCTTGTGTATCAACATAATCAATCTTCTTTAGGGTGATTGATGCACTGTTATGTTTAGAAACATGGTCTAAAACTTTAGACTTTGGTTTCCAAACCCAACAAGCTGAGGCCTTAACAGCATTAAGATTGTTTCCCTGAACATCATTAACTACTGCTTTTGGTTTAGCAATATTAATACTTGTACCCCTAACAATATTAACCATTTGATTAATATTACTATTTTTAAATGTTGTGTTCTTATGAATGGACCTCTTAACAATTGAATGTGTAGTTTTAATAAGATATAACATTGGTCTAGCAGCATTCACTGTTGTTTTTGAGTGAGCAGTATTAACTTGTCTAGCAGTATTAATTGATACTAAACCAGACTTCCTAAATTTAGTCAAACTACTAAACTGGAAATAAGCTGGACCAAATTTGACTTATTGAGCTTATTTTAAGCTAAAAACAGTCTAATGCAAACACACCTTAACTGCAAATTTTAAATTGCACAATAAAAACAAAATCATACCCACATAAAGCTATAAAATAAAAAAGATTTGATAACTAAAATATTAAGACAAAATAAGCAGTGATCAACAGAAATTAAGTACAATTAGACAATGAAATAGGCTATGCCTATTTTTTTTTTGAGTTTTTTAACAGTATTATGAAGAAAAACAACTAAAATGAGTTTAAAGCTAAAATATAACTAAAAAGCATCAACTAAGTATTAATAAGCACAATAAGCTATTTCTTTCTAACAATCAGAAGCTAAAACTAAGGCAGAATTATAACAAATACAGCATAAAGAAATAGTAATTGGCAGAAAAAATTAAAAAGAGTAAGAGTACCTTTGTCCTTTGCTTAAACAAGGACTGGAATGCTCAAATAAGCATATTCTATAAGCTCTGGCTTATTGTTAATAAGCCAGTATAAGTCCTATGAACTCTTCCCTTTCTAGTTCATCATCCAAAAAAGCTTACCAATCCAAATTTAGCAAAGTAACTTTAAGCTGGTTTTAGAGTTTAAGTATGTTAAAGCTTATTAGAGCTCAATTACAAGCTTAGAGACTTGTAAGAGCTTATGAGAGCTTGTTGTGAGCTTATGAAATAATAACATAACATTTGAAGAGGATTAAGAGCTTATAAGAGAAAACAGCTTATAAAACTTAAAATTTTGATTTTATTAATAACTAAGAGAGATTACAATGCTTTGGAAAACGAATTACAAAAGCTTAAAAGAAAATTACATTTTTCACTAAAAATTACAAAAGAGCTTATTTAAACTAAAAATTTGCAGGAAAAGAAGATGAAGATTTTGAGGAGTGGCTTGCTATTTGTAGGGTCCAGGAGAAACTTCTAGGTCTGAGGTCTCTGACACGCTTACTTTAATCTTGGCCTTCAATTATTAGCAATGATTGGATCATGATCGTAGACCGTTGGATCACATCTAACTCACACAGATTGCCACCATGGTAATCCGTGATGTGACAGCTAGTGTGCTTCTTTTGTGAGTGACTTGAGTGTAAAAATCCATTCCTCTTGTGCTTTCTTTACTTTGCCCGTGTGTCACATCAAGTGGGTTTGGACCAATGAGAACATTTTGATGACGTTTTACCCTGCCAACGTGTACTTTCACCCTTGAATTACCCAATCGTGTGGCCAATTTGTATTTGCCCTATGATATTAACCCTTGGTTAAACCTTGGAGACGATGAACAGTAACAACGAGAATTCCCGCGTAAATTCCTTTTATAAAAGGAATGTTTGACTTTTCCTTTTTTTACCCGGGGCGAAAAAAAGTTTGACTTTGGGCTTTTTATAAAAGGAATGGGCCATGGGATGGAATTGGGCCCGGGCTTGGAATTGTTATAAGGAAGTAACGGGTGTTAACTCTTTTAGTTATAAGAGTTAACACCGTTAAGGCTTTAAGGATTGTTTTTGTAATTTGGCTAACTTTGAGGGACTGGTTTGGTATTTTTGGGATTTTTGTCATTTAGTGTTGACCATGTTTGACTGAAGGTTGACTTGAGTTGACCATTGACCTTTTATATAGCATTTTCCCGGCTCTTTGCGTGCTCTTCCATATCCTCAGTGTTTCGTGTATGCACCGTTTTAAAGCAATTCTTGATATTTTTTGCAATACCACTAACTACACAATCACAAAAGCAAAACAAGCAATATTCAAGCATTTAAAGCACAATTTTGTCCTTTTTAGGGCCATTTTTGATATAAAAGCGGAATATGAGTTTTCAACGACAATCAAAATTCCCCAAACTAAGTCTAATTGCTCGACCACACACAATGTTTATATGCCTATAACCAACTATCTCAAAACTTCCCCAAACTAAATCTTTGAAAAGTAGCAAAGACTTTTGTGGAGAGAGTTTAAAAAATCACAAGTTATAAAACACCCCTTTTTTTAAAACTTGAAATTATTTCGACTTTCGTTATTTTTATAACTGTTAGGGATCATAGAACAAGATGCATTTCGATCCGAGAATGCCCCAAAAAGGATAAATTCATCGTATCCTCTGAATTTTCACTTATACCAAACCAATCTTAGAAACGAAATTCACTAGCTAAAAAATCAGTTTAAGATGCAACAAAACTCATATTATGCAACTTGTGAACTTTTTACGTCCGAACATTCATTATATCTTAAGTGAGTGTGCTATCTTGAATTTCAACCATGGATCAACATTTTGCAATATACTATGCTTTACGTTCCACCTTAGAATAATGAGTTTGAAGGCGAGATCATCTCATGTAGCGACTTTTGTCTCGGCATATCCCAACCTTGCGGCTAAGTGACCAGGCTTTTGACACCCCACAGAGACTAGTATCGGGACTCACGGACCTTAGGTTTCAAAAACTCTCAGGTTTCCCGAATATTCATAGCTTATAAAATAGAATAGTCAAAGTGCAAAAGCATATTTGAATTTAACAAAAAGAAGTCAATTATTAATTTAATTTAACTATTTAGACATTTATGCAATTGTAACCCTCGACCTTTTAGAAGGCTGCAACATCGGTTGTGAGCCGGCAAGATGCAGCAAACTTTTATCAGTCTCGGATCTTTATTCTTACTATGGGCTTTCTTTAGAAGACTACCACATCAGTTGTGAGCCGGCAAGAGGTAGTAAACTTTAATCAGCCCACAACTTTTATTATTATATATTTTTTTTATCATTTTATCATCATATATTTTTTTTTAAATTTTTTTTAAATTTTTTTTAAGAAGACTTGTTTTTGAAAAATTCAAGTATAAATTTGAACTAAGACTAAATTTTTTGCTATATATTACATAAAAATTGTTGATTTAAGTTTAATCTCCAAAAACAGCACGTATATTAATCCGGTTAAGAGCTTATGGGAGAAAAAGCAACAAGTTACATACATGAGCTCTTAGGATTTCCAAATAATCCTTGTTTAGCATCCTACTCATACTTAACTCTATCATTTTTCATTCTTCGCAAAAATCGCGAACGCTTAGCCTAAAAGTTAAGGAACAAGCTAGAGCTCAATAGGCTCGACCGGGTCAAAATTTACTCTTATTTTACCCAGCAAGAAAGTCAAAATTGTGACAAAAACACTTATTTTATTTTTGAAATTTTTTAAAATTTTTCATTTTTTGAAAATTTTGATGGGAAAACGGGGTACGTGAGAACAATGAGAAAAAATAGGCAAGATCATATCGAAGATATACTACCCCATACTAAAATCAAACATTGTCCTCAATGTTTCCTAGCCTAAGACTTAAAAACCCCATACTAGAACTCAAAAAGGTCGAATGCATAACTAAAACATGAAGAAAGTATCACAAAAATCTTTAGCCGTTTATCAAGTGTGCTAAAAGATAAATGTTAGCCGATAATAATCTTTAGGATAACGGATTTCCCCAAACTAATTGGCAAGCAAAGCTAGAAGCTCGAGTGACCTGGAACAAAACATCGAAACAGAGCTTTAGAAAATATGGGTCAAATCCTGCAAACAATCACAAGTACAACAACAAACACAAGGAACAGGAAGAGTACAAGCCATCCTCACTAACACATTAAGAAAAATAGAAAATGAGAAAATTGTATAACATGAGGTGCCTCCCACCAAGCGCTTTGTATTTTGTACCGAGTCCACATAGCTTGACGTCGATCCCTGAAATCATTCGTCTTAGGAGAGATGTGGAGATCCTGACTTCCCCTTTGTGGGTACGTTCCCTCCGAATAATGCTCACACGATAACCATTCACCTTAAGTTTGGACCATCAGGTTAGGAGATAACTCGATAGTTTCGGATGGAAAAACCTTTGGTTGATGGTGAAAGGTCATACCAAGCGAGTTTTTAAGCTTTCCAGAGAATATCTTTAGACGAGAGTTGAAGAGTAAAACTCGATCACCAACATTGAAAATGCGGTTTTTGATCTTTGAGTCGTGAAGCGTTTTCCCCCTCGTCCTCTCTTATATAAATCAAAACTTCTCATAAGCCTTGATCACGAAACTCAATTAAGTTCATTTAATTTTTGAAGCTTCCGGTGACCACCCACGTTTTAAATCGAAGTTAGCATGTTTCAAGCCCAATGTGCTTATGCTCTAACTCAATAGGTAAATGGCAAACTTCCATAAACAAGCTTGTAAATCGTACAACCAATCGGTGTCTTAGAAAGCAGTACAAAAATATGCCCATAAAGCTTCATCAATTTGTCAGACCACGAGGCCACGATTTCTCCAACCGTCCGTTCTAGAAAACGTTTTAAACCCCGATTGACAACCTCCACTTGACCGCGACAACGTTGAGTGGTGATTAGCGTAGCTAGATGATGTGTGACCCTATACTTATGACATACATACAACTGCTCATTACAGAAATGTGTGGGTGCCCAACGATCACTTCTTGTAGCTCAGGTTGTTACCAAATCGGTGCAAAAAAGAGATTTTAAAAACTTCCACTACAACTCTATCATCATTTGTGGGAGCGCCTTTGCTTCAACCCATTTCGAAAGATAATCAACGGCTACAAGGATGTATTTTATTTCCTCTTGAAGATGAAATGTAACTCATAAAATCAATACCCATACATCGAAGATTTCACAACTGGAAGCGTATGAGGCATCTCATCTCGTTATGAAATTTTGCCTTGTCTTTGAACCACGTATCACAAGATTTGATCAAGTATGGGGCATCCTCATATATAGTAGGACCAAAAGAAACTCATCAAATACTTTCAAGCGGTGAGATTGGCACTATAATGATGCCCCACGTGGGTCCTTCATGGCAGCTTTTGATGATCTCAAAGCTTCTTGCCCATAAGCACACACCGTCGAAATGATTTGATCCGCATAAGGTACGAATTAAGATAGGATCATCCCAGAAATATGTTTTAAAAGTCCTTAAAAAACTTCCTCTTTTGTTGAGTTGACATCTTTGAGGATAAAATTCCCGCATGGTATTTTGCATAGTCCGCAAACATGGGGGTACTTTCACTAGAAATAACTCAAGAGTTTTCTAAAGGAAAATGTTTCATTTATGTCTTTGTTTTCTAACACATCCTTATGAGGATTCTCAAAATCTAAGAATAAATGGTCTGCCTCGAGGTTCTCACTTCCTTTTTTTATCACGGATGGTGATATCAAATTCTTGTAGGAGAAGAACCCACCGGAGCAACCTCGGCTTAGCGTCTTGTTTATTCATAAGGTACTTTAAAGCGATGATCCGTAAACACTAGCTTTTTGGATAAGAACAAGATCTGGCCTAAAAACATTTCAAAGCATACACAACGCAAGCATTTCCTTTTCCGTGGTAGTGTAATGAATTTGAGCTTCAGTCATAGTCTTGCTAGCATAATGTATAGGCTGAAAATGCTTCATCTTTCGTTGTCCTAAAACCGCACCAATCACGAAATCACTTGCATCACACATGAGTTCGAATGGTAAGTTCCAATCCGGGACAACTAAGATTGGAGCTTCGGTAAGCTTCCTTTTAAGAATCTGAAAAGCATCAATACAATCCTTAGAAAACACAAACTTGTTCCCTTCTCAAGAAAAGGTGAGTCATTGGTCAAGGCAATCTTAGAAAAGTCTTGGATAAATCCGTCTTAAAAAACCTGGCATGACCTCAGAAACTCCAAACACCTTAACTGTAGTCGGGTGAGGTAGCTTAGCGATAACATCGACTTTAGCATGATCGACCTCAATTCCTGATTTTGAAATTTTATGCCCTAACACAATTCCTTCTCTACACATAAAGTGGCACTTCTAAACCAATTAAGAACTAAATTGTGTCTTCACATCGTTTTAGCATCTTTTCTAAATTGGAGAGGCACGAATCAAAACTATCCCCAAAAACTGAGAAATCATCCATAAACACTTCCATGGTATTTTTGATCATATCATGGAATATGGCCATCATACACCGTTGAAAAAGTAACCCATGGAGCATACACAACCAAAAGGCATGCGACGGTTAAAAAATAAAAAAAAAAAAAAATATTAAAAAAAAAAAACAAAAACATATGATAAAAAAAATAAAAAAAAAAAAAAATAAAAATAATTAAAAATAATAAAAGAAAAATTCTAAAAAAAGACAATAAATACAAAAGATAAATAAGTAAAAAAATAAAAAACAAATAAAAAAAAAGGAAAAGTAATAAAAGAGAAAAAAATAAAAAAAAAAAACAAAAAAAAAAAAAAAAAAAAAAAAAAAAAACCGCGAAAAAAGTTCCATACGGGCATGTGAAAGTAGTTTTCTCCTGGTCCTGGGGATCTATTGGTATTTGGAAATACCCTAAAAATCCATCTAGAAAACAATAGAACTCATTCCCAGCTAATCTTTCTATCATCTGATCCATAAACGGTAATGGAAAATATCTGTTTTGAGTTGACTTCATTTAATTTCCTTAGTCGAACAAACTCTCCCCAGCGGAAACAAAACGTGTCAAAATTAATTCCATTCTCTACATTAGCGAATCGCAAAACGGTTTATTCCCCACCTTTCTTAGAATCACAATGCACTGGACTAACCCATGGGCTGTCAGAGATCGGGTAAATCATTCCGGCATCAAGAAGTTTTTGGACCTCCTTTTTTATTACCTCGTGAATTTTTGGGTTAACCTGTCTTTGACTTTAGCATATGTTTATATAAATCATCTTCCACTCAAGATTTTTGTGTGTACAAAAACGAGGGTCGATACCCTTGATGTCGGTGATTTTCCAAGCAATGGCTCCTTTATGAGATTTGAGCACCTTTAAGAGAGCATCTTTTTCATCATTTTTTAAACCTTCTGCAATAATCACTAGTAACTTGTTGTTTTCTTCCAAGGAAGCATATTCTAAGTGAGACGGTAAAATCTTTTAACTCTAATTCTCTGGAGGCTCCTCAATTGAAATTTTGCCATCGGTCACTTCACTTTGTTTAAAGGACCATCAGAGTAATTGAAACGGGTCATTTATTTAACAATTTTTCAATCAAACAAATATCTTCCTCCGGATTAAAATCGGCATGATCAATTTCTTGTTGAAAATCGATTCATCATTAAGATAAGCTTTCGATTCCTTCCAAATGAAATTCGGAAGTAAACAACGTCTCAGAACGTCGGGGTGGGATTGCCACCGTGAATAATAAGAAATCCTAGAAATTCCAGAAGCATACTCCCTCACAAACTAAGTCAATGATGTCAATTCGGGTTTACCGACTTGTCAATGTAGAGATATCTCGTGTTTGATCTAGATTAAAAGTGACGGCTTCGTTATCAACCCGGAAGGTAATTGGCTTCCAAAAACATCTATTAAAGCACGACCAGTCCCTCAGAAAGGACTCCCAAGCTATTAAGGTACTCGAGGATCACCTTCGAGAAATCGACAACTAACAAAGGTCGTAGGTAATGAAATTTCCAACTTTGGACAAAAACGTCTTCGCGAGTCCCCTTAGGATAAGTAATTGATCGGTCCGCTAACTCTAAAGTCATCCGAGTTAGTGTAAGTTCAGGCAGAGAAAGCTTTTTCCAAATAGAAAGAGGCATAAGATTTATACTCGCACCAAGATCGGCTAAGGCGTGGCATACATCCATTATCGGGAAATTACATGGAATAAGAAACTTGCCGGGATCTCCAAGCTTTTCGGGAAGCTTTTTGAGAAGCATTGCCGAGCAATTCTAGCTCAATGGTATTTTAGCTAACTCAAGCAACTTTTCCTTATTCATGGGCAAACTCTTAATCGTAGGAGCAAATCTTGGCATCCAAAGTAAAGCATCCGCGAAACTAATGTCGAAGCGCAAATCTTGAAAGATTTGGAAGATCTTCTCCATTTGATTCGAAGCTTTATCACGGGACTTTTGATCATCACGTCGTGAAGGATATGAAATATTTGGCTTAGGTAGACAACCATCCTGAATATCGATACCGGAATGGGAGTGGTTTTTAGGCAAAGTCGTAACGGAAACATCAGGTTCCGGAATAGAACATGAGGATAACCAGATGTTGGATTTGATCTGGTAACTTCCGTGAAATTTGTTTGCTCTTTATCCGTTGTCTCCTCGGTTTCTCGTTCCACTACCTTTTTAGGAGAAGGATTAGTAGGAATCGAGGTCCCTCATAAGCAACACCACTTCGAGTAATGATAGCTTTCATCTCACCCATCGGGTTTAGGATTGTGTTACCTAATGTAAGAGTACCCGCATAGATGCTTGGTTTTGGAAACAATCCACAAATCAATGTTCTTCGAATTATTTGAAAAGTGGTTTGTTGATTCATCATGACGGCTTGTTGAGATTTTATCGTGTTTTGAATTTCATTCTTAAGGTCTCCTTTCAACGAGTTGATTTGACTTTGCATGTTCCTCACATACAGAATCATTATTCCTCTTTAAACTTGAAAAATCATTAGAAATTCTGTGAACTTTGATTATTAGGCACTTGAAAAGGTGGTTTTAGAAATCCTATGCTTTGAAAAATTGGTTAGCATGATAATTTGATTTTGAAAACCCTTATTCCATGAAAATTATTCCCCGATTAAAATTATTTCCCTTGAACATGATTCTGAATTAAACCTATTAGACCATGTTTTTGCACCGAGCCAAAACCGGTGGTGCCATATTTGTTTTACTAACATTGTTTGGAGTTAACTTTGAATGTAATACCCGTAGTCGCACAAACACTAGCCTGATTTTATCGTTAGCCAGAGCAATTATACCAATAATGGGCACCACCACAAGTAACACAAGATTTCCTCAACGCTTTAACCGAGCGTGGAGTGACAACTTTTAGAAACAATTTATTTCGACTAAGGTCGGTAAGATTTGATCTACAAGCTTATCGATTCTCATCCTTTTACTAGAAGTACATTCATATCCTAGAAAGCCTTTTATCTATACGTGAATCATACGAACTTTTGATTTATTCTTAGTTACTGTTTAAAGCCTCTCTAGACGTTTTACTCAAAAGATTTTTCCACCCACCTCGCCCGCGACATTTAAGGAGTCTTGGTTATCTTTTTCGTTTAGAACCATTGTAAACGGATCAACTTGAGTTAACTCTGTAAATCCGTGATGGGGGCATGCTCTAAGCAACTCCTTAAATCGTTCCCAAGCTTCACTAAAAGTTTCCTCAAATTTTTGTGTAAATCGAGAAATTTCATTCTTTAAGTGAGTGGTTTTTAAAGGAGGGAAAATTGGTTAACGACTTGGTACGAGACCTCCCAAGTAAAATTGAATTTGGTGGTTCATTTCTCGTACCAAGTTTAGGCGGCTCCCTCTGACGAATATTGAAACATCATCAGCTTAATCACATCGTTAGCAACATTCCTAAATCGTAAAGTCGAAATAATTCTTTTGAAACTATTGATATGAGCATGAGGATTCTCACTCTCACGACCGTAAAATGGGTTAGCTTGAACCAACTGAAGCAAATTCGTCTTAATCTCAAAATGATCGGCATTGATTTCTGGTAAAACAATAGCTTCTCCGTACCCTTCCGTGGGGGCACGGAGTAGCTCCTCCATGGTACGTTCAGCCATTGGTGTAACAATAGTTCGAATCTCGGGTTCGACTATGTTAGAAACTTGTTTTCTCCGACGTCTTGAATTGTACGATTTGAATTAATTAGATAATTAAAACGTCTATTTCGCATTCACAATATTAAATGAAAATAGAAAAAGTATTAAGAAAAATATTTTTGGCTTTTTCCAAAAGTTTATTCACAATCTAATTTTAACAGAACAATGAAAAGACAACAATGACCAAAAATCAAACTTACTTCACGGTAGCTCTTAAAAATTAATACTTTTTTAAGGTGAGCCGTATCTCGTAAGTGAACACAAATGGTAAGTTTTTAAATCTTAAATTCGAGTTGGGAACTTATTATGGGAGAAATAAACTCAATTAAGGGTAAATCTATTTGTTGGTGTTCTTTTACCAACTTTGTAACTTTTTAAATCGAAAGAGCAAATATTTTTTTATTTTTGTTTTTAATCTTCTACTTATACTAAAAAGAAAAGAAAATTATTTTTTACTTTTTATTTTTTTTAAAAAAAAATTTGATTTTTTTAAAAGCGTAAGTTTTGAAAACGAAAGGTTCTCCAAAACACGATTAACAAACTTCAAACGAGAGAATCTTAATCACAATTCTCCGGCAACGGCGCCAAAAATTGATATAGCAATTAGTATACGTAAAATATAAAATATCTAATATAATGGAAAATTACCAAATTACCCTTGAGGACAAAGGTAAAAAGGAAAATCTTCACAAATATATATAATATAATACGTATATAAACCGGGAAGTATGATTCCCGGGTCGTTATTCCCCAACGATTTATGAAATTGAAACCACGTTTTATGTTCGGACAATGATTTGAATTGGAAACCAAGATTGATTTGATTATCTACTTTTACAAATTAAAATAAGTAAATGATAACAATTAAGCACGAAAACAAATAACGGGAAATCAAATTTTAACTAAAAACGCAAAAAGGGAACCCTAAACGATAATTAAAAACCCTAAATTTCTAAAATTAAATCTAAATTAAATTTTATTTTTTAAATGGACTCTAATTGACTAAAAAGTAAGTTTAAAGAAGACTAGAACAAAAATGGAGTTGAGATGAGCTTTAAAATACGAAAAACGAGAACGGGAACAAATCCCGTTCTATAAAAATTGAAATTTTGTGAATTAAACCCTACGAAAGCAAAACTAATTTTCTTAGAAACTTTATTATAAAAGAAAATTTTCTAAAAAAGATTTATATTTTTTGATTATTTTTCTATTTTTTATGATTTTTTAAAGTTTTTAATGAAAATAAATGTTTAAAAATACTAAACTAATTATAAAAATTCTAGAGAAAATACAGAAAATAGTTGAACTAATTAGATCCTAGGAAAAATAAGCTTGATATCACAACTTAATGAATAAGCTGCGAAATAAGCTATAACAGCTTATTAAGCTTATTAGGGAAAAACGTGTATAAAAGTTAAATATTGTAGATGTATAACGAAAAAGACCCAAGGGCGCAGTGGTAGTGAGTGTGTGTTGTGGTGTTATAAAAGGGTTAAAAGTGTTGAGGTCGGGGGTTCGAGTCTTGCTCACCCCCGATTTCCACTTTCCCCTTTTTTTTTATAAAAACTTATAAAAGCAAAGTTATTAAGCACCTAAAAATAAGCAATTTTAATAAAAGAAACTTTTTATGAAAAACCCTAAATAAGCTATTAAACATCTTATAACTCTGATAGAAACACTTAACTCATATTTTTGGTTTTTTTTCAAAACTAAATAAGCTAGAAGACTTAATAAGCTAAAGTTAAGACTAATTAAGCTATAATATGCTAAACCTAAGCTAATGAACTAATCAGGACTAAAGATAAGCAAGAAATAAGCTAAAAGACTAAATAAACTTTTTTATTAAAACTAATAGCCAAACAGGCCCTAAAGGGACCTTTAAGCTTATTTTTAAGCACTAAAATGGATCCTTAGGCCAAAGAGCTTTTTACCTACTTAAATCACAGCTATTAAGCTACTTAGAATTGCAAACCAACTTCATTTTGAAAAACAGATAAGCAAAGAAAAAGCACTATAAAAACACTACAGGCTACTTACTTGGTGTTTTTGAAATTTTAATGAAAAAGCTAAATAGCTTACACTACTGACTTAATAAGCTTAATTCTAATTTAAAGTAACATATTAAGCAAACTTAAGAATAAATTAAGCAAAAGTTTAAGAAGAATAAACTATAAAAACTGAAATAAGCTCTTGACTAAACCTGAGACCCAAACAGTCCCTACAGGGATCTTTGAGCTTATTTTTAGATAAGCTCTTGGATCCTTATGGGGAAATGGCTTATTGAAACTTATTCTACAACTAATAAGCTTCCAGAATGTAACTTTGAAACAAAGTTTGAAACTCACTTGCTTATTACAAAAGTACTTTGAAAACAAACCCTACGCTTAGATCATGCTGAATTTTACTTTAAAAATGAAAAGACAAAAGGCAAATTTACAGCTTAAATTTAGATTATAAAATAAGCTAGAATTTAAAAACTAATTGCAAACTTGTAAACTATGATATTTAAGCTACTTTTATGCTGAAAACTAAAACCTAACACCTATATTAAACTACTGCAAATTAAGCTAGAAAATGACTTTTAACCTTTTTAACACTTCTGATGCAGTTGACATACTAATGAACTAAATCTAAAAACCTTCAAATGCAGACCTATTAAACTTCTTTCTACTCTATTTTAACACTTATCTAAACATAAATTAAGCAATAACGAAAGCTAAAGCTGAATTAAGCTATTAATGCAAAAGAAACTTAATATATTTGAGCTATATTGATACTAACTATTGAAAACTTAGCTAAAACACATATAACTTATAAAAATATCTTGAACTAAACTTAATTTGGAATCTAAAATGAACATAAAAGACCAAAGAGCTAACAACAGCACTACCCTATGGTTAGTGCTGTTTTCCCAAACACCCCTTTAACTAGACTAGAATCCATATTAGCTTATGAAAAAGAAATTAAGAACTTAAATCCTAAATACCAGTTAACAAATAGATTATAACAACCTTAATAAGCAGAAATCTATAAGCAAATAAGCTAGAAACAATAAGCTACAAGTTAAGCTAATATTTTTAGTTTTTGACAGTTTTATGTATCTAAACTCAGAAATCTTAGATCTAAGCTATAAAACTTAAAAACAGATATTGAAACACATTCAATAAGCACAATTAGACAGAATTAAGCATAAATAAGCTAGACTATAAGCAGTTTAAGCAAAATTAAGCTAGGAAAATTAAGACAGAAAGAGTAAATGAACTTACAAGGAACCTTAGCTAAACAAATGCAATAAAGGCTCAATTGAGCTGTCTACAAGCTCCAGCTTATCCAAGGATAAGCTGGTAGTATCCCATAAGCTCTTTCATAACTAGCTCATCATCCAAGAAGCTTAATCCCATTTAGCAAAAGTTTTAGACTAATTTTAGGAGTTTAAGTAGATTAGATGACTTATATGAGCTCAATATGAGCTTATAGACTCAGAGAGCTTGTATGAGCTTATTAGGAGCTTATGTAACAGTAGCAACAACATTTGAGATTAAAAGCTTATGATAGATTATTAAAATAAAACTTATGATTTTAACTAGAAAACTGATTACAATATGTTAAAACTGAGATTACAATAAACTTTTAAAAACTGAATTAAAACTACATAAGCTAATTTATGAAAATTACATAAGCTAAAGTTCAAAAGCTAAAAAACTAGATATCTTGTTTGTGAATGTGAGGGGCTATTTATAGCCATCAGGAGATGCTTCTAGGCCTTGAAGGTTAGTATATGCTCCCATAAATCATGTCCTTTCATTCCTTCAATCATTGGATGCTCTCTCTCCATCGTTGGATTAGATTTTGATCACACGGATTGCCAACGTGGCAATCCGTGTGTCAGAGGCCTTTGTGCTTCTTTTAGGCATGATTTAGTGTAAAAACCCCATTCCTTGGTGTGCTTCCTTGCATCCACGTGTCATTTTCTTTTGCCAATTGACCACTGGGAGCCTTGGATGATGTATAACTCTGTCAAGGTGTCCTTTTTCATTTGAATTGCGTGGCCATGTAGTCAATTTACATTTGCCCTTTGTTTTAAACTCGGGGTAAATTGTAGAAGACGATGAACAGTAACAACTTCTTTCCCGCGTGATTTTCTTTTATAAAAGGGTACGTTTGTGTTTATTTTGACCCGGGGTGAAAAGGTTTGACTTTGGGCTTATTTATAAAGGGAATGGGCCACGGGATGTGTTTGGGCTCGGGCTTGGATTTGTTATAAGGGGAGATAACGGGTGTTAAATCTTATAATTTAAAGAGTTAACACCGTTAGGGTTTAGGGATTATTTTATGAATTTGGTTAACTTTGAGGGACTGATTTGGTAATTTTGGATTTTGTCTTTTTGTGTTGACCATGTTTGACTGAAGGTTGACTTGAGTTTACCACTGTTGACTTTTGATAGTATTCTCCCGGCTCTTTGTGTGCTCTTTCGTTCCCGTGTCCGTGTTTGTCTGGTTTTGATCGTTTTCTTATGATTTTTGCTTTATCCGTACCTACACAAACATAAAGACAAAACAAGCAATATACAAGCATTTTATGCACAATTTTAGTCTTTTATGGGTCATTTTTGATAAAAAAACAGATATGTGTTTTCACATATATCAAAATTCCCCAAACTAAGCGATTGCGTGTCCTCACGCAATATTATATGCTCTATAACCAAATACCTCAAAACTTCCCTAAACTAAACCTTTAAAAAGTAGCAAAGATTTTTGTGGAGAGAGTTAAGAAGTCACAAGTTATAAAACACCCATTTTTCTCATTTTTCTAAAACTTTTCCAATATATTTTTTTTTCATCATTTTTTTTAATATCTAACGTGTTAGGGAACATTAGAACAAGATGCATTTCGATCCGAGAATGCCCCGAAAAGGATAAATTCATCGTCCCCGATTTTTCACTTATCCAAACCAAGCTTAAAACAAAATCACAGCTAAATATTAGTAAAGATGCTAACACTACTCATATTTGCAACTTGTGGACTTTTTACTCTCGACATTTATTATATCTTAATGTATTTGCATTTTGAAATTTCACAACTATAGATCGATCAATTTTTTGCAACATACTATGCTTTACGTTCCACCTTAGAATAATGAGTTTAAAGGCGAGATCATCCCATGTAGCGACTTTCGTTCTCGACACATCCCATACCTTCGGCTAAGTGACCAGCATTTTGACATATTCGTAGAACCTCCCCAAAGACTATTATCGAGGACTTCAACAGACCTTAGGTTTCAAAAACTCTCAGGTTTCCCGAATATTCATAGCTTATAAAATAGAATAGTCAAAGTGCAAAAGCATATTTGAATTTAACAAAAAGAAGTCAATTTATTAATTCACACTTAATTATTTAGACATTTATTCAATTGTAACCCTCGACATTTTAGAAGCTGCAACTCGGTTGTGGCCGTCCAAGATGCAACAAACTTTTATCAGTCTCGGATTTTTATTATTCTTACTATGGGCTTTCTTTAGAAGACTACCACATCGGTTATGAGCCGGCAAGAGGTTGTAAACTTTTATCAGCCCACAACTTTTTTTATTTTATTTTTTCATCATTTTTTTTAAAGAAGACTTCTTTTTGAAAAATTCAAGTATAAATTTGAACTAAGACTAAATTTTTTGCTATATATATTACATAAAAATTGTTTGAATTAAGTTTAATCTCAAAAACAGCACGTATATTATCCAATTAAGAGCTTATGGGATAAAAAGAACAAGTTACATACTATGACTCTAGAATTCCAAATAATCCTTTTTTACATCCTAACACAAACCTAACTCCTATCATTTTTAGTTCCTTCGCGATAAATGCGAACGCTTAGCCTAAAAGGTTAGAGGAACAAGCTCGAGCTCATCACCCCGAATCGGGTCAAATTTACTCCTTAATTCTACCCCAGCAAGAAAGGCAAAAATGTGACAAAAACACTCATTTTTATTTTTGAAATTTTAAAAATTTTCATATTTTGTGGGAAAGGGGTACGTGAGAACAACGGGTAAAAGTAGTTAAGATCATATCAAAGATATACAAACACCATACTTGAACTCAAACATTGTCCACAATGTTTCTAGCCTAAGACTTAAAACACATACTAGCAACTCCAAAAGGTCGAATGCTAACTCAACAATTAAGAAATGTTACACAAAAATCTTTAGCCGTTAATTAAGTGTGTTACAAGATACATGTAAGTCGAAATAATCTTTAGGATATCGATTTCCCCCAACTCAAAACGCAAGCATCGTCTAGGAAGCTCAGTGGAACCAGGACAAAACACCAAACACGAGAGTCTTCAGAAACGTCGCTATGGGTTCAATCCTAGCAAACAATCACATGCTACAACAACAACATAAGAACGGTAAGAGTACAAGCCTCCTCACAACACATTAGAAATAAAAAGAAAAAGTGGATAAGCATATGGGTGTCCTCAAAAACCCCCCCCGAAAAAAGCTTTATTTTTGTTAACCGAGTCACATAGCTTGACTCGATCCCTGAATTTCGTCCTTAAGGAGAGTGTAAATGGAAGAAGAAATCTCAATCGGGCTTTCATTAATGTTTGAACAAACATTTAAGCACATAAAAGTTCCATCCTGATGAGATGCCACCGGCTCTAAGTGGAGATGCCGGGGTCAAAAATAGTGTCCTCATTTTTGGTGGAAGAAAGTAAGGGAGAAACCTCAGGGTAGGTGAGATATGGAAGAAAAATCCAAGTAACAAATTTGAAGGAATTGTCAACTTCATCATTAATCTCACCCCCCCTGGGTAAAAACATTCATCTTTTTAAGCACATCAACATTGTATATTACTAGGCGCATCTGGCTCTATATGATGGTTAAACGATCGATAAGAGATGAATCATTGTTAAGCACGTTGTCATAATGACCTCTTCTGAGACAAATCACTTTCACACCTGGTGGTAACTAATCATCTTAACCGGAAAAATATTTCGAATCTCTTCCTATAGGGTCACTATCCTCAACGAGAGTAGTGGAATTGTGGGAGGTAGACTTCGATATTGTTATGAGAATTTTTCCGGTTCTGGAAGATGAATTACTGCATAGCAACGACATTCGAAATAAGAAAAAAATAAAAAAAAAAAAAGATTGATGTAATCCTTCGTGCTCTCTAACAATTTCCTAGGGAATCGTGATAATTACGCCGGTGAACCTCATTTAAATGAGGAGCACTCTTGGGAGAAAAAGTTATCAAAGGTTCATTCTCTGGTTCATTCCTAAGTTGTTGTGGTTCATGATCGAAAAACACTTCAGGATAAAAATTATGGGTAGTATCCTCACTAAGCAAACTCTCAAGATATAATACGTCTCCTTCTGAGTCATAATATCCTTCAATATACATAGGAACTCCGATAGCTAGAAAAGCATCAATTTCATCATTATCGCCTCCTGGATTGAAACATTCAACCTTATCGGAAAAAGGCGTATGAGGTAAAACTGGCTCATCAAAAACTTTGGAGTTCACGTTCTCGACATCTTCTTCCATCTCGTTAAAGAAAGGATTTTCGTTGATGGAGTTGAAATTAAATTCAAAAAGAGAGTTTGAATAAATTTGAAAATTTTCTTCATGAACATCCTTCTTAAGAATTGAATCGTCATTTCCCGGTGGAAATGGGTTAGGACGAGTGAATTCATCGGCGAATTCCTCAAGAAGATTATCACTAGTCTTCACCGGAGAAGAACTAGGAAGAAGAGCGTCGGAATGAACAGTGGTACTGCCACTAAACGGCTCATCTTTCAAAAAATCAATGATAGAAATTTGCTGATGCAAAATTTCTTATTCTTTTTTTCTCAGATTATCACATAAAAGACAAGTTCATCATTTCCTACTCTTAATGTTCATTTTATCCTCGTATAAATCAATGAGAGATTTTGCAGTGCGAAAGAAAGGTCTCCCTAAAATAATAGGCACTCTCGGGTCTGGTTCAAAATTAACCACAACAAAATCAGCAAGAAAAGTGAAACCATCAACTCTAACTACAACATCCTCGGCTATGCCCATTGGGTGCGTAACGGAACGGTTAGCAAGCTCGAGTGTCATTCGGGTGGGCTTCAAAGCTCCAAGCCCAAGTTGCTTGTAAATAGAATGGGCCCCCCCCCCCCCCCCCCAAAAAAAAAAAAAAAAAAAAAAAAGGTATATGCTAGCTCCCGAAATCACTAAACAAGAAGTCCCTAACACGTTCCTTGTAGAGCACATGGAATAAGAAATTTTCCTGGATCTTCGAGTTTCTCGGGAACTTTGTTCAAGATGATGGCAAACAATCCATTTAACCGGCTGTAAGGCAATTAACTCAAGCTTCTCATTGTTCTTAATATAAGCTCTTAACAACATTTGTGAATTTCGGCATTTCGATATAGCATCTTTTAAACCAATTTCTAAAACTGAGTTCTTAAAACCAACTTTCATAAACCAATACTTTGCTTAGGGCACGTACACGAAGTGGAGGTTATCTTATCTCTCACTTTCATCCTCCCCCCGTGGGTATTAAACAAATGGAAGTTTAGGTTGATATAAAATTAGGCTCTGGAGAATTAGGGCTCTTAGAATATTCAATAGTTAAACTAGTTTATCATAGCTTCGTTTGGTTTTGAATTCAATAAAAATGTAATCTGATCCTCCGAAAGTGGAACATTTGGCGTTACTTATTGAACCTTGTATTTGCACATTGTCTATTGACGTCTCCGGTTTCGTTCTGGTTCCTTTTGGAGGAGTAAAACAACAAGAGTAGGAAACTAGAGGATAGTCGAGGTCCTTCACGAGTTTTACCGCTTCGTGGTGGTGATAGCATTAACATGCCCGCGAAGGGTTTAGTCACGGTATGACTTTGAGAGCACCTGATCTCGAAGTAGAGGCGGTAATTCTATTGTGATAGTTATGCATAAAACTTAAAAAAAAGAAAAAAAATAAAAATACAAAAGAAAAAGCAGTTAAAAAAAAAAAAAAAAACGAAAAAAAAAACAACATAATAAAAAAAAAACATCCATTCAGCAATTTGTTAAAAATTTAGTCATACATCTTAACAATTCGTGTATGGCACATCCAAACATAATTAGATAGGTTAAAACAAAAAAAATAAAAAAAAAAAAAACTAAAACAAAAAAAAGAAAAAAACGGAACTGGATATAGATTGAAAATCCATCATTGCTTCTTTGAGAATCATTAAAGTTCTTTTGAAAATCATTTTGATTCCTTTGAAAATTATCTAATTTCATTTGCAAATTGTTCATATTAGCATCATTAGCCTTCGTGTAGGCTTCAAATTTAGAGTTTGTCACCGGAGCTTGTTGAACGGGAACTTGATAAGTCGGAGCTTGATGGTTTAAGCCCGAGTTAGCTCCTTGGTAAACTTGATTCCCTTGGTTATTATTCCCTTGATTCCTATTGTACCATTGGTTTTGGTTATACCCTTGATTTTTATTGAAACGGTTTTGGTTGTTTTGAATCGGAGGAAAACCAGGAGGTCAGATTTAGTTTGAAACCATCAGAGGTATAGAATTGGTGTTTCCTTGATTAAAATTGGTTGCAGCAACTTGTGAAACGTACTCTTGAATGTTGTCTCGATAATTTTTGCCATCGATGATTGGACAATTTCTATAAGAATGAGCACCTCCACAAGTTACACAACTCTGCTCGACCGCTTTTACGGGGTGCGGGAGCTTGGGATATTTTGCATGTCGAAATCGAGTCTTCATATATTCTTAAGTCAGAAACTATCGGTTGTCAAGAGCAACAACATCTGGTGAAATTTCGGGGGAGATGAATTCTAACTTCAAATGTGGCACGACTGCCATTGTTCGTGAATTACGAACCTTGGATTTACTCTCGATAATTTTCAAGCATTCCAAGAGCATCTTATTCAAAAAGTTCCACCCACGCAACAGAATTTCAACGAATCTTATCATTAGCATTCAAAGCATTGTAAAACGTATCTAATTGATGTAAATTCTGAAAATCCGTGATGTGGCCATGCTCGAAAAAAGGTCATTAAATCGACATCCCAAGCCTCGTAAAACGATTCGTCAAATCTTGTTGAACATCTCGGATTTCGTTCTGAAGATTTTGTCGTTTTTTGAAGGAGAAAGAATTGATAAATGAATTTTGAAACAAGAATCATCCCCTGTCAAAATTGATCGAGGAGATCCTTTTCTTAGCCAAAATCCCGGCCTCAAACCTCAAGAGAAACAGAAAAAGCATAAGCTTAATTGACTGCTTGGAATGTCCGAAATCTCATCGTTGAGGTGATCTACTTGAAATATCAGATGTTGAGGCAAAGTGGAACCACTTATCAGTCCAAAACTGTTGTTTTGAACAAGATTGATCAACCAATGCTTAACCTCAAAATTAGCATTGAATTTCTGGAATTACAAATGCATCCACGTACCACCTCGGTGGGTGCTTGGAGCAATTGTGCCATAGTCCGGTTATCAGCCATCGGAACTAAGGGATGATTAACAACAAGTTCTTCTAAATGAAATGGTTCTACAACAACCGGTTGAGCTTGTTGTTGACGGTTATGGTTTCGGGTTTGAGAACGAGTGCGCATGCACAAAGTAGAAAAAGAAAAATTTAAACTAATTTTTTTCTTCTTTACAACTAAGTTAACGGATAACTAGATAGACAACTTAAACGAAAAACCAAAATAATTCAAATTTACATTCACGTAGCTCTTAAAAATTTTACTTTTTTAAGGTGAGCCGTTCTCGTAAATGACACAAATGTAAGTTTTTAAATCTTGATTCGAGTTGGGAAATTACTAATGGTTATACAAATATTAATATTTTTTTTAATAAAAAATTTTAATTTAATATATTAAATCTTTTTATAGTTTGTAATTGATATCTAAGAGCCTGTTAATATAACTAATAATTAATTATATTATATTTAAATAATTATTTGTAATAATTAAAATAATTAATAGTTGGATGACATGTATATATAATCGTAGTTTTAAAATTATTTTACGTCTGATACATAATCATCATAAATTAATTATAACCACACACTAAACCAAATAAAAGAACAAAACAAACACTCACCAAAGAATACAAAACCATAACACAGGACACGAAGGCCCACAACTAGAATCCACCAACATCGATAAAGACAACAATCCCAATACACCATAAACAACCATAACCCCCCCACAAACATAATCTAACACCCACTCCACCCACGCCTAAAACCAAGACAACCCGACCATACAACCACAAGCCACAACAAAAGCACATAAAAAGACACCACAACAAACAACCACATCCACACCAACCCACAAAGACATAAACAGAAAACCAACACGCCAACTCCACAACACACCCCCCCACACCAAAAACAAAATAATTTAAAAATCAAAATAAAACCGAATAACAAAACAAACAACAATCCCCAGACACACAACTTCACGAAAACACCAACCATCAACCAGAACCCCAAGCCCCCCATACAACAACGATTAGCTACATAAACCCCCCCCAACTCCAAATCGCCTAACCAAAAAGGATCCAAACCCCCCAAAAAAAGACAACCCAACTATCAAAACACAACCACCGCTAACACGCACTCCCACCCACCAACACCACCAAAAATATAATCCAGCATTTATAACCCCAACATCGCACCCACCAACAAACTACCACCAACCAATTCTCAAACACTATCCCACCCACCAAACCCATCCGAGCTACCTACCCATGGGACCCAAACACCAACACCCACCATACACACAAACCACAACATCAAAAGCCGATACAAACCACCCACAACAACCATCCCCTGAACCCAATACACGTCAAAACCCACCCACGATCAAACACCACTACAAACCAACAACAGCCCAAACCACAAACCTCAGTTCCCTGAACCAAAGATCACATCCACCCAACCCCTTGACCACGCCAAATAATTATCAAACCGCCCCCAAATAAAACAAAACAAAAAAAACAACAAAAAAAAACATTGCCCAAAAAAACACAAAAAGCAAAAACAAAAAACTAAAACTAAAAATCACATTCACCAACAGCCACCCCTCCCCTCCCCCACAAAAATACCAAAAACACAAAACACCAAAAAACACAAGAAATCAAAAAACCCCCCCCTCCCCCAAACCCCTATCCCTTTACACACCCCCCCGCACCACCCCCCTTACCCACGCGCGCCACCAACCCGCCCACCACCCCTGCCCTCGCGTCCACCAAGCAACGAAAAGCCCACACTTAACCACCGTCCAACACACCACTCCTCACATCTGGCACCAACCCCACCACCCCAAGCTTACCCCCTGTACCCCAGCAAAACACAACACACCAAACTCTAAAAAAAAACTGTCTAACAACCGGTCAGACTGAATCCCGGGATCGAAAACCCCCAACGCCTAGATTAACTAGAAACTCTGTATAGTTATTGGACATGCTTAGAAAAGGTACGAATATGAATAATTAACAGAGCCCACAAATTAAAAACAACAATAAAAATACTCAAATAAACAGACATTAAAACACAAAGACAATAACCGGGCACAAAATAAAACGCGACAATTAAGCAACCACTAAACCCTAAATTTAAAACCCTAAGAGTGCCAAGTAACATTCTAAAACTTAAAATAAGAATCAAGAAAATTTTTAATAAAAAGAAAATTATATTATATTTGATTATTTTTGAATTATTTTTAATGAATTAAAAACCAAATTAACTATATTAAATCCTCGAAATAGCAAAGTTAATTCCTAAAAATTTCTAAAAAACGATTTTTAACTTTTAGAAAAATCATAAAATTATTCAGAAAACAATATTTAACTATTTAAAAATCAAAATCCTATTTTTAAAAAATAAATTTAAAAGCTAAAATATGAAATATAAAAATCTAAAAATGGAAAAAATGTATTTTAATACATGAAAAACTAAAAGTAATTATATGTAAAACTAAAAACTAATTTTTTTGTATTTTAAAAAAGTATTTTTTCATATTTTTATGAATTTTTGAAAATTTAAACCTAATAAAGATTATTAAAAATAAACTAGCAAATGGAAAAATGCCAAAAATTCACGAAAAGTCCTACAAGTATCAAAGAACAAAGGAAAAATTAAATCAGACCCCCAGCTTATCTAATAAGCTGGGGAATAAGCTAACAAGGCTACGGCTTATATTAAGGGCTTAAGACTAAAGAGACTATAACAATTAAATGAAAGGAACAAGGAATGGATGAGCTATTGTAGCATATTGGTAAGGCTAAGGGTTTGTGTGAGAGAGGTCTTGAGTTCGAGTCCTAGCGACAACTTTTTTGTAATTTTTTTTTTTGAAAAGCTTTAAAAGAAAGTTGGAAATAAGCTGGAAATAAGCATTTTTACTAAAAACAACTTTTTATGAAAAGCTCAAAATAAGCAATTAAACAGCTTAAAACCAAACAGTTCCTAACTTAACTAAATTTTTGGACAATTGCAAAACTTGTTAAGCTAGAATCCTAAAATAAGCTACCTTGAAACTAATGAGCTATCCTTAAGCTAAACTAACACTAAAAATCTAACTGCACTAAAATAAGCAAAACTAAAAGCTAGGACACCTAATAAGCACAATGCAAAGACAGATCCAAACAGCCCTTACACCCTAATTAGAGCTTAATTTTGAGCAATCAAATAAGCACTTCAAAAGCTGAAACTACTTAATCTGAAATCTTAACCAAAAATGCTATTAAAGTTTTCTTTTTGAAAAATACGTTTGAAACCTTTTGCGCTTAATTTAAACCTTAACAAAAAGACAATTAACTCAGATTTTTCTGAGTTTGGAGTTTTTAACCGAAAAGAAATTGCTTTGTTTTTAAAAACCAAACTAATAACATATTTAACTGTATTTAAAAAACTATATGCAACAAAAAATAAAATATGAGATTAAAACTACTTAAATGCTGAAGATCAAAAGCTCAAACTTATATTATCCTATTGAGTTTTACACTAGAAAATGACTTATTTGCTAAAAAAAACACTGCTGATGCAGTTGACACTTTTTTAAACCTTAACTCTATTTTTTTTTTAAATGCAGACAAGAAACTTGATCCTAGATGACTCAAAGAAGCTAGTTAAATGCATTTTTGATAGGTCTAACTCATATAAACTAAATAAGCTCCAAATGCAAGCTAAACCTGAAAAACCATTTCTGATGCATAACTAGAGACTAGAAAACTTATTCAAAACTACATTAGAACCTAATAAACATTACTAAACCTCATTTTTTACCGTAATCGAATGATTTCAAACCCGAAAACAAAATGAACCAAAGAGGCACAAGCCGTACTAACTAATGTTTAGTCTGCTAATCCCAACACACCCTGTATAAACATAGAAAATTTTATTTAAAGGCTTTGAAATTAAGATTTAAAACTCAAAAACTCTATTACAGCTACACACACTTATAACAACCTAAATAGACCATTTATCACCAACAAATAAGCCATACTTAAAGATCTTAAAGCTAGCCTAATATTTTTAGTTTATTATGATTATATGACTAAATTAAAGTGAAAACTGAGATCAACACTAATATTTAGGCCAAACAGGTGATAAAAATAAGTTCATTAATCACAATATAACAATATCTAACACAAATATGCTAATGAATAAGCAGAATATAGCAAATGATTAGCAACTAAGCTTAAATAAGTTTTTAAGCTAGAAAAATTAAAATAGATAAAGAAATAGGGAACTAACCAAAACCTTAAGCTAAACAAAGGTTGCAATTGTCTCAAAGAGCTTTCAACCAACTCTGCTTATTGTTTAATTAGCCATATAATGTCCAATAACTCTTCCTTTCTAGTTCATCTCCAAAAGCTACAAGTCCCAATAAGCAAGGTATTATTATTATAAAGCTTATTTTATGATTTAAGTAGATTATGTACTTATTAAAACTCAAATCCAGCTTATAGACATGTATGACTTATGAAAGCTAAATAATAGTATCATACATTGAGAGTGAAGTGAGCTTAATAGTAGAACAATTTATGAAAACTAAATTAGGATTCTATTAATGATAAAAACAGGTTACAAAGCTTGATTAAAAGGAGATTACAAGAGCTTAAAAATGAAAAGTTACATTTAAACTAAAACTTTTAACTAAAATACAAGAAAAAAGAGGATTAAGAAAGCTGAAAAAGATATCTTGTGTGAAGGTGAAGGAGCCTTTAAAGCAACCTATGAAGATGCTTCTCTAGGCTCCTAAATCAGTAGACACCACCCTTCCAATCCTCCTTCATCATTATCAAATATTGGAAGCTCAATCTCAACCGTTGATCACTCCCTATTAACACGGATTGCCAACGTGGAAAATCCGTGATGTGACATCTGTGTTTTACTTCTGTGAGTTCCCTCAAGTGTAATTAATTCCTTTCCCCCCGTGTTGCTTTCCCACAATCACGTGTATCCCCTTTATGGGTTTTGTCCAATGAGAATGCTTGAATGATGTTTAACCCTACCCATGTGTTCTTTGTCACTTGAATTACCTCTCCTATCCCTCAATTGTGAATTGCCCTTTGATTTGAGGAGAGGGTACTTTGGGGAAGATGATGAATAGTGCACACAAGTTACCCGCCCATTTAAACTATTATTTTTGGAGATTTGACTGAAGGTTGGGTAGGGGTTGACTTGGGCTTTTGGGTTGGGCCATGTTTAAAGGTTTTGGGCTTGGGTTTAATTTTAGTAAATGGGTATTGGGTTAATGGTAAACCGGATATGGGTTAATAAGGGTTTTAGCCCGTTTAGGTTAGGGACCATTCATGTAATTTTGGAATTTATGAGGGACTGATTTGGGAATATTTGGAGTTTTTGTCTTTTTGTGGTTTGACTTAGGTTGACCAAAGGTTGACTTGAGTTGACCACTTTTGACTTTTGATAGCTTTCTCCTGGCTCTTTGCGTGCTATTCCGTTCCCGTGTCCGTGTTTGCCCGGCTTTGACTGTTTTCTTGCAATTTTTGCAATATCCGTACCTACATAATCACAAAGACAAAACAAGCATTATTCAAGCATTTTAAGCACACATTTTATCTTTTTAGGGCCTATTTTGATATAAAATGGATATGTGTTTTCACACATATCACCTGTTTACATTGAATGATCATTTTTAGCTTACGCGATTTAACTTAACTATTACGATTTAAAAGCAAGCGCGTACAATACTAAAAATACATAGTGAATTTATTGACGTCGTAAATGACCCTAAAACATGGGGTGTTATAGTCTTCCCCTGTTAAATGAGCCTTGTCCTCAAGGCTTAATACGCAGCACTTGATGACGGTGCGGTCTTTGTGAAGAGATGTGGGTATTTCTTCCGGAATTGATCCTCGTGTTCCCTTGTAAACTTAGGACCTCTCTTGGAGTTCCATCGAACCTTGACAATTGGAATGCGGCTTCGCTTCAACCGTTTAACTTCACGGTCCATGATTTCTACCAGCTCCTCAATAAAATGAAGCTTGTCATCAAAATAAAGTCCATCCAACAGAACGGCTAATGGTTCGTCGACATGGCACTTTTTCAAGTTGGATATATGAAACGTATCGTAAACCCCGCTCAGCTCTTCAGGAAGCTCAAGCTTGTAAGCAATGTCTCCAACCCTTTCTAACATCTTGAAAGGTCCAACATATCTGGGGTTTAACTTCCCCCGTTTGCCAAAACATACGACCCCTTTCCAAGGCAAAACCTTAAGCATAACCTTATCACCAACTTGAAACTCCATCGGCTTATGCTTTAGATTGACGTAACTCTTTTGCCTATCATGGGCGGCTTGCATCCTTTGCTTGATCTGGATGATCTTCTTGGTTGTTTCTTGAACTAATTCCGGACCAGTGAGTTGCACTTGTCCAACCTCGGCCTAACACACAGGAGAACGACACTTTTGACCGTAGAGTGCTTCAAATAAGTGCAACCCCACTTTGAGCTAGCTGATAGCTAATTGTTATACGAGAACTCTACTAATGGCAAATGGTTTAACCCAACCCTTCCAAAGTCGATCGCAGACAGCACTCAAACATATCCTCGAGAGTAGAATCGTCCCCCGTCGCTTGTCTGTAGTCTGCAGATATATGCAGTACCATGTCCCAGGTTAGTACCCTAAAGCTTTTGAAGAGACCTCTGCAGAAAATGTGATGCTAAACTAGGGTCAACGATCACAAATAATTGAGACAAATAAGGATCCATCCTTGTGACCACTTCCTTAGGAACTTCCTCAGCCAGTTCTCTAGAGGATCAGCCTTCCTTATCGGTACAAAAGATTCGGACTATATGAGTCCCGGTCAAACAATCACCCAAATGGTGTCATAGCCTTGTAACTACTTAGGAAGCTTTGTAACAAAATCCATAGTGATGTTGTCCCACTTCCATTGTGGTATATCAGGTTGTACCAACAATCTTGATGGCCTTTGATGTTCAGCCTTGACCTTAGCACAAGTCAAACATTTTCTAACATAGGTGGCGATGTTGACCTTCATACTAGGCCACCAATATAGCTTCTTCAGGTCTTGATACATCTTGTCAGAACCCGGATGGATAGAATACTTGGAAACTTGTGAACTCTTGCATTATCACAGTCCTCAGTACGCCATAACACGGTAACCAACGTCCAGCCATTGAAACATAGAGTACTATCGCACAAGGTTCCAACTTTTTCGTTACAAAAATTCTTCGGTATCCTTTGATTTCAACAACATGTTGTCCTGCAACATCTTCGTTCTTGATGTTCTTTGGTTTTTATGATTCAGTCTGAGCATTCAGGATTTGTTTAGGAAGATCCAAGCCAATAGTCATCACTAAGGCTCAAACTCTTAATGGTTTACTCCGCTCCTTCCTGCTCAAAGCATCAGCAACAACATTCGCTTTCCCCGGGTGGTAACGGATCTCACAGTCGTAATCACTGAGCAGTTCTAACCAACGACGCTGCCTCATATTCAGCTCCTTTTGATTAAGAATGTGTTGTAGACTCTTGTGATCCGTGAACACCATACACTTGGTTCCGTACAAATAGTGTCTCTAAAGTTTCAGAGAAAACACTACCGATCCAAGTTCCAAATCATGAGTTGTATAGTTCTTCTCATGAATTTTTAATTGGCGTGATGCATAAGAAATTACTTTCTCTCTTTGCATTAATACAACACCCAATCCCTTATGCGACGCATTGGCAATAGACTACGAAATCTTCGCTTCCCTCAGGTAAAGCCAGAATTGGCGCACTACACAACTTTTGATTTAATAACTGGAAGGCGGCTTCATGCTTGTCACCCCAATCGAACTTAACTCCTTTCTGAGTAAGTTTGGTCATTGACTTGGCAATCTTTGAAAATACTTCGATGAATCTTCGGTAATACCCAACGAGACCTAAAAATTAATGAATCTTCGTTGGCATCTTAGGAGATTCCCAGTCCTTTATGGATTTGATTTTGGTAGGGTCCACGTGAATGCCTTGACTATCAATCATGTGGCCAAGAAATTATACCTTAGGAATCTAAAATTCACAATTAGAGAACTTAGCATACAACTTCTCTTTCTTAAGCAATTCCAGAACTGCCTTAAGGTGTTCTTCATGCTCCTTCTTGTTCTTGGAGTAGATAAAGATACCGTCAATAAAGACAATCACAAATTTATCCAAAAATGGCCTATACACGCGGTTCATGAGGTCCATAAATACCGCTGGTGTGTTCGTCAAGCCAAATGGCATAACTTGGAACTCGTAATGACCATACCGAGTTCTGAATGCCGTTTTTAGAATATCCTCTTCCCGTACTCGAAGCTGGTGATAACCTGATCGCAGGTCTATCTTAGAATAAACATTGGATCATTGTAGTTGATCAAACAAATCGTCGATCCTTGGGAGTGGGTAAGGATTCTTCACTGTCACCTTGTTCAGTTCCCGATAGTCGATGCACATTCGAAACGATTCATCCTTATTTTTGACAAACAAGATCAAAGCTCCCCAAGGTAAGGAACTGGGTCTTATAAAGCCCTTGTCAGATAGTTCTTTTAGTTGCTATGACAACTCTTTCATTTCAGAAGGCGTCAATCGATAAGGTGCCCGAGCTACGGGTGCATCACCAGGTATCAAATCGATTTGAAACTACACTTGTCGAGTCAAAGGAAGACCCGACAAGTCCTCAGGGAATACATCAGGAAAATCCTAGACGATTAGTATATCCTCAAGTCGCTTCTTCTCTAACTTGTCTTCTGTCTCCTTTGTATTAATATTTGCCAAAAAGACTGGACATCCTTTTAGCATGTATTCTTGTATTTTGGTGTACGAGATAATGTGCAGACGAGCCTCGTGTCCCTGGTTGTTTCCGTCACCATGTACAATTAGAGTTTCATTTCCCCAAGGGATACGAACGATCTTCTC
>BQNB010010302.1:56049-84299 GCA_026074375.1 Tanacetum coccineum
TTAGGAATTTAGAAATCAATCATATTTGAACCAATTCAAGTCATTGTCCAAATAACAAACGAGGTCTCAATTTCATAAGTCTTTGGGAAAACGACCTGGTAATCACTTTCTGGTTTCTTACGTATTATATTATCGTGTGATTTTTCTAACTACCTTTGTCCTCAAGGGTAGTTTAGGAATTTCATCATCACTATATTATTATTACGTAGTATAAAACTATACACATCAGTAGACTAACAATCAACTCATACTTGGTTGACGTGTTTGTGTGAGCAACCGTAGAGGTAGTAATTTAACTGCTAAGGTTAGTTTACTTCCCTTTTATTATGTGTTAATCTTATGTGCTAAAACTAGATCCATTCCGCTGCGAACTCATAGCTAAACTGGTTACCTAGTTTGTTAAATCCTAACATTGGCATCACAAGTCAACTCGTTTTGGCATTAGGGTTAAACTTTTAATTATATCATGTCTTGAATTGTACACGCCTGGATTTAATTCATATGCTTGATCTGCTGCGTTTTATGTTTTATTTATTGTTTCCTTGCAAATATGGCAAAGATTATGCAAATCATTGCCATAATTAAATAAAATAAGTAAGATCTAGATCTTGAAAACTATTAAGTGTTAATAAAGGTTAAAAAGAAATAAAATTAAATTGTTAATTTAGTAGATTTGTTTTCTTTTTAAAGTAAATCACACTATATGTATGAAAGATCTTAATTTTTATTTATGGTAACTAAAATCTTTTATTTTTGGAAACTAGATCTTTTACATATCTAGTCTGATTTTGTCTATCCTTCCGGCCATAAGACCTACTCAATCACTTTTGTAATGAATGGGGCGATCTAGGCACATTGATGAAAATCTAGTGAGGGTCTTATGGTTCTTCAATTTAGGTAGACTCGCTTGAGAACTCAGATTTTACATGTTTACTTGTTAATTTAATGTCATCTTTAGTTTTAGTCTTTTATGTGCATATTTTTACTTGTTTACTCGTTTACACGCCTAATATGTATGCAATACGGACTAAAACCTAAAGAAAGATGATGTTAAAACAAGTCTATTAATTACACGTTTAAATACATGTTCATTGTGACCTATTATTTGTTTCGAGCTTTTTTTGTTGTTCATTTTTTGTTTCTCGTTTTCTTCTTTGTGAAAATTTGATTTTTGAGAAAATTAATAAGACTATAAACTATGAAACTTGATTTCAAGATTAAAAACTAGACGCTATGGACTCATGGGAAGTACAGCTCATCCACTAGAACAAACTAGAAGAGAAGTTTAAGGCGAAAGTGGTCAACACTCCTAAAGAACTCAGGTTTTTAATATGCTTCGCGCTGACCTGTTTCTCCGCTTCTTTGTGCGTTCGATTGGAGTTACCGTGAACCATGGAATGTCACTACAGTGTCATTATTAAAGGTTTTTAAAATCAGTGATACAAAGTTGTTTTGCATGCCTCTTTGTACACGCTTTTAACACATTTATGTGTATACCCCCCTTTTGGAAAAAAATTTTTAAGTCCTTGCCAGCCATCCTAAGAACAGTGCAATTGGTTTTTTGACGCTTTGGTCTGGACCTTATGGCCCTACCAAACATGGCGAATTTGTGTCTGCGTAAAGATCTCTGATGATTTTTGCAAGTTTTTGCTTGGTCAACTTAATTCGAGTAGGCTTGGTCAGACCTTGGACCCGAGGCATAAGATGATACTAAACATGCTCTTAACATTATTACATGATTACTAATGTTTTGACAAGTATCATAAACCTAAGAGTTGCATTAAATGCAATTAACGCTCGACGCTTACCTCTTGCCCTATTAACTTATTTTAAATATCTTTTTTACACCCTGGTCATAACCTGTAAATAGTGTGGAGGTCCAAGTGGGATCTTAGTCTTAATTAGTAAATTAATTGGGTAGTTAATTCTATTAAGAATTTAATTATCGAAAATACTAAATTGAACTTTCTATGTTCTAATTAATTGTGTTATTGCAACATAATTCGTAAACAAAGTTTGTTTTCTTTGAAAGACAAACATAGTCTCTTTTCCTGGTCAAGGAAGAGTGAAGACTTACTCAATATTTTCTCATTGGTTGACAAGAATAGGATTAAGATTATAATTGAAATTTTTCAATACAATTAAAAATCATTTACTGTCTTTCATTACCCTCTTTTCGGCTTTGAATTAATCTGAGAGTAATTACATTTTGAGTAATATGAGAACATTTTGTCTATAGTACATAATAAATGACATCTTGCACTTGTCACGAGTTGAGTTTAAACCGCACGAGTAAAAGAAAGTGCAAGCAGTCTTTACGGTTTACATTTCTTGGACTCACTTCATTCCTCTATAGTGCTAAAACCTTGGGCTTGGCAGACCGATTAGAGGAATTGCATGCTAAATGTTCAAGTTAATGAAAGCTGATGAATGGCTAGTTACCCCCCCCCCCTACCCCCCCCCCCCCCCCTTTTTACCCCCCACCCACTCATCTAACATAAGTAGACTTCATATACTCTATAAGATAACCTAAGTACATTGCCTACTTGTAGGCATTCTTTAAGAGAGTAGGAAAGTAATATATATCGCTAATTTGCTTTCTACTGGTGGAGTGTAACACTTACAATGTTGACAATCAGTGGGGAGCTTTGTGTTTTATACTGAAAAGACATTAGTAAGGTTGTCAATTTTCAGTGGGAGCTACAGATTTGTTCCTTAGTAGACGCCCCCATGTCTATTTCTAGCTTGCTTTGAAATAATTCACACTTTCTGAATAGGATCAAACCACATGTAATTTAAGTAAGATTGCATTTTATTTTATATGATAACAAGTCCCATATTTGAGGTTGCTTTCCGAAACGTTATCTATAGAATAATAATCCACAATTCCTTATTACACATTATAGTTTGAAATCTACTTGTAATATCCTATGGACCAACTATTCATATTTGTTTATACAATTGAGCGCTTGTCGTATTGTTTGTTTACCTTAATTATGTATTTTTGTCCCCCCCGTACACAAGTGGGGAAATCTGAGTGTTGAAAGGATCAAAATATAAACGATGTGATTTATTGTTTTCTCTTGACGCAAGGTAGGAATGATATTAAAATCTACTAGGAGTCCCTTCTTAAATACACGCGTTGTTTGTTTTGCCCTATTGCATTTAAGTGTCAAGATATAATGTAAAGTTACTTCAGCATCTTGACTACCTTTAGTCAATATAATTATGGTTAAATTATATGATCATAATTATGAAGTATGTAATTAACTTGAAATTACTATTGAACTCAAGAGTTTGCGTTCATAATTACTTTAGTTAGAATAATTATGTTCTTGTTAAGACATAATTATAAAGTCTTTGATTTATCAATGACTCATAACATAAAGTAAGTAGCAATATTGTTATGTCTTCTTGTTAACACATGTAAACAACTATGGTCTTGATTATTCAACGAACTTATAACGTATACTTGACATGTTCTGTTTTCTTGAAACACATGAACATAGAGTTATTGTACTTATTCAAAGATATATACGTTATAGCATGCATTTGGTTTAAAATACTTTGTATTCAATTTGGCTAGAACCAAAATTGGGTGAGTATTTGATCCAAAAGAATTAGTTATCTTTGGGAATTCTGATGGAGTTCACAATTTCATACTCATAGAATTACCATCATTATGGTATGTCTATTGTTTGAAACAAACGATCTTTCATATTGTTTGATTAATGATAACTTTAATTGCTCTACCTCCAAAATCTATCAAGGTTAGAATTTTGCGTGTGTCATGGATACACTCAATAAAGTTTCAACCTAGAAGGTGTTCAAGACATTATCTATTTATGGATTGGGATGAATCCCATTATGTCTTGAATAAAGTTCTGAAATTTGTTAATATCTTATGAAGCATATTATTAACAAGCTAGAGATGAAAACTGTAAAATGCATTTTGTTGTCCCAATTAAGAACAATTTATTGTTGCTTAAAATCTTAGTATTTAAAGAAGTATCTCTTCTTACAAAAGTAAATGGGAGTATCTATAAATCTTGAAGATATTCAAGAACAAAATACATAACCTTCTGAATTCACTTGCTGATGTCATACTGAGGTTAACATGAAAATGTCAAACCAAAGTATAATGTAATCTTCACATAGCTCGTATAAACTTTGTTGACGTGTAAAAGATGCCTCATAAATGGATGATATTTTTTTATCAAGAAGAGGATATAAGTTAGAGGGTCTTATTAAACCTGTT
Organism: Tanacetum coccineum; assembly: GCA_026074375.1. Taxonomy (NCBI): domain Eukaryota; kingdom Viridiplantae; phylum Streptophyta; class Magnoliopsida; order Asterales; family Asteraceae; genus Tanacetum; species Tanacetum coccineum. The sequence continues at coordinate 60,308 of BQNB010010302.1, forward strand.
AAATAATAAAATGAATTATCATATCTTGAATCTGATAAATATCTTAGAACTATGAATGACAAGATGCAATCCTTAAATGGCAATCAAAGTTTTGAGCTTGATTGATTTTTGACCAAAAAGTTAACCTGTGAGGTTAGAATGAGTTTCTTTTGAAGAAAGGCTCATAAGGACAAAATTGTATACATATTAATGCCTGACTAATGATAAAAAAAATTGATCTTACTTAAGCAATTGACTATGATTAAATCTTTCTTTTTTTAACGCATTATTTAGATAAATGATTGATCATACAAGTTTTCTTGAATATACAATATGGCGAATTAAGGATCATAACTCTTTCTTTAATGATTACCTTGCGAGGACGATGTGTAATCAAAAGGGTTATGAGCCGATATTTGTAATATGACAATTAAGTTTTATAACTTTTCCCTTTATGATTACCTTTTGCGAGGACGGTGTGTAATCAAAAGGTTATGAGTTTAAAATAATCTTTATAATGTATACAAGATAATAGAATCCAAGTGTGGATTGAATCATGCATCTAGGAGCTGAGATCTTATGTTTAATCACAATATGATTTCTGATTAAATTAAGATAACTCCTGAGTACACCTGACATCAAGTGGGAGCACTATGTTTTTCCTTAAAATTCATATGTCGTGTAACATATTGAAAGCATCATTCCATCAAAGCTAGATGTTAATCCTTGAGATTGGAATGAAACTTCACTTGGGATTTTAGGATAAAACAAATGACATTGGAATAAATGTTTATTAAATAAACATATGCGGAAATAAAGTCCAACACAATGCAATATATCATGATAGCAAGTCTTAAATGGTATATTATCACTTGATATTAATTTGTTACATGGATGGAAACTTGTGTTTATACTATGGATTCATTATGTATTTATATCATATTGTGTATGATCGGGGGGGGGGGGAGTGGGGGGGGTGTTGGTTGTTACTTTTGCACAAGAGCAAGATGAGCTAACAACAACAGTATCTAATGTGAGAGTATTTAGATAACAATATCTAATTGAGAGAATTTAGATGACTGTTAAATACAAATGTTTACGAATTATATAAGGCATAATGTTGTTTGTGTACAACTGATGCTAGAAAATAATCAATTCTAGTTGAAGAAGGATTTCATCATTTATGATAAATCTGCTAACTAGATATGCTCAGCTAAGAGCATTGTTGCATTACACCAACATTTTAGATATGAGAATACTTCTAATTTAAGAAAATGTAAAGATGACTGTCTGATAGGGTTATGTTGTTGAATTCAAATACCCTATAAAAGGTACTATTACCTTGTCCATACTATGACTCTTGCAATAGTATGCACGTGAACAATAAGACACTCATCTTATTATTCAAATCTTTCACAATATGTGAATTTGAAACAAGTATTCGAAAAGTTTACTCAGATGACTATTTAGCTGTCTTGTAAAGAAATGTTGAAAATGTTGGATACATTAGAATTCAACTTACTAACTAGTATCATGCATATCTGTTTTATTAGTATTTGGATAATTAGGATTGTAAGACAATTTTTACTTTCTGATGAATGAAGATACGTGGTATTTGTCATTCATTCATATAATAATTGTTATCCTATATTTGCATGTTTAATCCTTGAATGATTTTATCATTCTAAATATGTCCATTGTCGGTTAACAATATGGGAATATTGTTATGTAAGGCAAATGTGAGTGTTGGCTATATTCCTTGAATATATGGATTGTTCCCGCCAAACTCATGTGTATTCACAAGGGATGCATATTGGATACCCCACCTTCGAGCATTTACTTTTGGATCCTCGTCATGAGTAAATGTCAAAAATGGTTTAAAAGTCGTCCTTAGACTTGAGATGCAAGCAAGTTCTGCATGTGTGGATATCACTTTTTGATTATAAGTCAAACGCTATCCTGAATAAGGTAGTCATAAAGGCTATTTTTGGAAGTGATGTGAAGCAGCATCTACAACACTTGTAGTCAATAAAGAATTTGTTCCTCCAATTGTTTAAATTGCAGAAAGATACCATGGCGCCTCTCCAGAATTAATCAGATAATTGTATGGCCGTACCCAAAGGGTAATGCAAGATGATTCTTGATTACATTTGGTATATCTGAATTATTTCTATAACGAGAAACTAAATTGTTAAACTATATGGAATGAGTTAGGATCCATATCTATGGTTTAACGGTATCTGAAACAAAGGGATGACGATTAAGCAAGAAATTAATTAACCATTAAATAGCTGAGATGATTTTTGAAACTCTTATCTCATAACGTGTTAACAGGTCTAACCACAACAACGCTAAGTCGTCCAATTTTAAAACAGTAATTATGTAACACTCACCGTCTCACGGAAAAGCGTATAATTACCTTGTGATTGCAAATCTACATGCGTCTCACGCATAGGTAAAGAGCAGTCTACAAGTGTCTTTATAAATTGGATGGCAAAAACTTAGTTGAAAAAGGGTATTTTATTTGACGTGTCAAATATGTACGAAGAAGCATGCATACATCTTCGTAACATTTATTTTAATAAAAACTTTTACTCAATTAAGTTATTATTACGGTATCACCTATTATCCTTGTATCTTATACATAAATAGTGATACCTTAAAATTGACGATTCAACGTGTGTTTAAATGTAAAGATTTTCTTTTTATCGCGGGAAAAGATTAAAGAATGATTAAAAATCATTCAAACCCTAGACCATTCGCGACTTCCTACATAGTATACAAGGTAAGGAAACTACAACGTAGTCAGGTATTATAGGGTAATGGTATCTACAAGACCGAAGTCTTGATGAGTCTCCCCGAACCTTATCCTTGCAACTATATAGTACTTTTGCAAATTACGTCATTGATAAAAATTAAAACTTTAATTTAAAACACATTATGAACTATAAATTGCTAGTCTAATCATGGAAGATTTTACACCGGATGTAAGCCGGATCCATTTTTGACTTTTTGCAATATATAGTCCATGATAAATCTTATTTCGATAATCATTAGTCATGTTTATTTTTGTTTTCAGAAAAACCCTTTTATTTTCTCACAAGTCAAGAACTTAAAACTAATAAACATCAACTAAATTGAATAACATTTATTTAGAACACACTTAACAATTAAGGCATGCAAGCATTAAATATGATCCTAATTATCTAATAATTAAAACATTTATTTATTCATATAAGGCTCCTTTGTCCTAAAAACTCCGGCCACATACATCGAATCAATCGATTGCTTAAGCCTTATATAAATAAATACCACATAGCACATAAAACTTTTAACTATTTTTGGCCCTATTGATTCACTAATAAGGGTCTTCCCGAATTCATGAATCAAGGATCTTACTAATTAAGAAAATATTTAAAATTATGTGTATCTTAATCATATTTAAAACAAATCTTTTTAACAATTAACAAGATTATAATATCTAATATCAATCCATGATAAATTTGCATGATTTTATCATGGATCCTTATTAACAATTAACAAAAACTTAAAACAATTAACAATTAATACATCAAGTTTTTATATAAAAGTGCATACAACCTAGATCTCGTCTAATTAATTTTATTAATCTTCAAGATCAAATATTTTTTTTAAAAACCGCCCAACGGGGCATTAAAATTAATTATGAAACTTTATTTTTGTCCAATTTTATTCCTTGTAATTAAAGATTCTACACGATGGCTCGTGATGCCACTGTTGGGTTTAAAGATCTAATTAACAATTAAATAACACGAGTACGCAGCGGAATAATAGATCTCATGTAGAATACAATAATTAACAAGATAGAATAAGTTTACCTTTATGCACGAAACGATACACCAATAAAGGTAACCGTAAACACCGTCTTCTATATACGCGTGTGTATAATAACAACGCGTAAACCCCAAGATCTAAAAAAGATCTCTCTAAGCTTCCACACACAATACGTTCGTAGCAAACAATGAAGTATGCTAGTACTAATAGTGTCAAGTAAACGAATACCGCAACGCTTGGATTTAATCAACACGCGAATAATTACCAAAAGGAACAAACCAGAAAATCCTATGGGTTATAGGATCCGGCCGAACTCAAGAGGGAGAAAGAGAGGGATTTAGGGTAATTCATCTTTAAAAACTTATCAATATTGAGACCCCTAAGCCTCCTTATATAGTGCTAGATATCTTGGAGGAAAAGAAATCAAGCCCAAACCCACTAGGGTGTTTGTTCGGCCGGTTACAAGGCAAAGGGGGAGGATCCCCACTTTCCTTTTTTCTGTTTTGCATATTAGTCCCTTATGTTTAGCTATTAAACATATAACTAATATATTTATTAATCGTTTACTTAAAACACTATTTAAACATTGTTTACGTATTAACGTGTGCGTCCCCTTAGGCTCGAAAATATTTCCGGACATATATTAATTCATATTTGGACATATTCCAACAAGTTCTTCACCATCTCCTTATAATCAAAATTATTTTACAAATCGTTCTCAATAGCTATCAATTTTAATCCATTAAGTCTCTCTTGTGACATTGAGTTGACTACAAGAAAACTTAAGACTCTTGTCATCATAGGACTTCAACTGATCAATTCATGACAACAAATATATTTGGTCTGTCTGCGAATTGAGTGTAGTGACACAGCAACTGTTTGATGAAATGTATGAGTAGATATCGTTGAGTATTACTATTATATGTAAATACGGAAATGTTAATAATCTAATTTAATTTCTGTTTTGTAATCATATTGTGTGTGTTTACGTACAAATTTAGGTAAAGTGTAACAAGAAGAGACCATAATACAGATTCCTACTAAAGTTTCGCATGTGCTGATTAATGCAGTTTATCAAGTGAAGTTTCATTCATTTTAACTGGTAATTGATTATAATATACGAGGAAGTTGATGCTTTCATGTCAAAAATGTTCCACCAAAGTTCAAGAAATTTTCAAGCAATGACAATTATACTTGATTGTAATGTATCAATGATTCAAGTCAAACTAGATGTAAAATGGAAACCAAATTACATAAAAGGTAGATTTTTGTAAAATGACTATCATCATCTGGGTCTTATAATTAATTGTATATTGTTTGATGATTATTTACGCATTTGTTTATCTTGATTTATTGATTTCTCTTATTTCCTTAAAAGTAGGTTTGTTTCTTTCTTTTTTGCCTTTTTTGTGATCATTATATGAACAGAAACCAATATGAAGATACTGGAATATATACTGAAATTATGATATCTAATGCAAATTGGCGGATGTACAAATTATCACTGGATTTCGAATCATAATTAATATATTCATTAGCTGGAGTTTTGGTTACCACTGATTGTTTAACAAGTTAATATCAATATGATCTACTGTCACTTTTTAATACTAGTAAGTTAAAGAAACTAAATTTTGCAAGTTAAAAAAAAAGGGAATCATTTAATTTGAGACCACATTTCTAAAGGTATGATTTTGCCTTTGATGATTGCTTGATTACAACTTGTAATTGACAAACAATATATTATAGGATACAAAGTGTCACTCCCCCAGACGGGGCATGGACGGGGAATTACGTGTTCCGTGGGGCGTGACGTCATCATAATCCGACACAAGGCACAGGGAGACGAACACTATGGACTTTTTGGAAATCATAACTGTTGAACATTGTTTACTAAATAGATAAGTTTTACAAGATTTAAAAAAATTAAACATTTGCGAAAGCTTAAGAAAAATGTAGCGGAAGCATAATTTGGTTTTCAAAAGACAACGATGATGATATTTTGATATGTCTTGAAAGTGTATTCATATTGCACGTAGTACTCCACATAGCACTATCAATTAATGTCCAAAAGCTAAGCACCTGAGAAAAAATGCTAAACCGGTCATCATAAAGTTGAGTGATTCACAGGTTTAAGTAAAACATTTATGGGACAAATTCGTTTAGTGAATACTGCTTACTCACTATTTTACGACAAAACATTCAATTATCAGAACGTTCATCAAAGTAGTGTTGGACCAAATGTTTACAGTACGCACGTGACCGTTATAGGAGATATAAATTCGTACAAAGACATGCGACTATTTTATCGATACAATATAGCATGAAATAAAAGTGTTTCTCTGTTGCGCTAAGCTCATGTCACGAAAAGCTAATTAAGTGAAACAGGGCAAGCTTTTCCTGTTGCATAGTTTCCTGCCCTAAGCTGGTGTACCCAAACTATGACACCATAAGTGTAATAATCGACATGACATATATCCGTTTGTTCTTCGTTATGTGATCCAACGCGGATTAGGGATATAGTCCCAATAGATCTATCTATTCACTTTGTTCGCGCTCCCTCAAACCGGTACTTCCGGTCGAAGAATAGTAACAGTTCATGATAAGTTGGGCAGAAGTTGGTTTGTAAGCTACTTAGGCAACACGTAATTAGGATATGGTAACTGAAAACACTTGTGTCCAATGAAGAAATAACCATTTTACTCATAACAACTTTAAGTACTTAATCCCATAAGTAGAAAGAGTGTGACATCAATCAAGTAACCAAGTTTGTAATTTGTGTGTAAACGAGTTGGAAAGTTTGGTAACGTAAACAAGTTTGTAAACGAGCATGTTTCTCACCCCAAAAGATAATAAAACATTTATTCAAAACGAGTAAAATGTGGGGCTATGAACTCACAAGGTATTGAAAGGAAATTGTACTGTATTAAAATATACAAGTTTGTAACCGAGCATGTATTCCCCTCGCGGGTTTATAAAACATTGAAAAGATTAAAATGCGAGACTATGAACTCACCTTGATGTTGCAGAGCAACTAGCAGAAATGCAAATAATAAGCACGGCACGAATGAAGAACAGAATGGCTCGACCAAGAAGATGCAGCTTAACTTTACGGCTAAAACCCACTAGTTTAGGATGATGAATTTGGGTTTACCGATGGATGAGTACATCAACGCGACTAGTTGATAAGGGATTTGGATTTCAGGTTGGATGAGTTTGGTGGTTGGTTAAATAAAATAAATCGAAAAACACACGCAAAGTATGTAATATATTCCGTATATATTACATATGAAAAAGAAACAATTATATAATTCATATGGCGAATTATATAATGAAGACAAACATTCAAAAGGAAAAGTCGTAGTATATAATACTTTACAAGTATTATATAAGAAACGTGGTTAAAAATAATGGTAATAATATAATTCGGCGCGTTTTCAAAAGTCACCAATTAAATTAATAAAAAGTTCTTGCGTAAAAGTAAATACACGTTTTAAAGTTACGAGTTATATAAATGATGTTTTAAAGACTTTACAAAAGTTATAGTTGGGAATTATAAAATAATATTTTATAATTTAGTATTTCGTTACGCGTTTTAACTAATCTAGTTATATCGTTTATAAAAGTATAGTTTCCGTTTATTTACCGATTTATTGTAAACTCACACTTTAATAATCTTAAAAACTATATAACTTTTTCGTTTTATCTGGTTTCTAAAATAATATAAACCTTAATGAAAAGTTACTAAGTATAAGGATATTTAGAAATTTCGGCAAGACCCACCCCCCCCCCCCCTCCCCCACGTTTATACGACGTTTCCCATTTCACAAAACTCAATGTTTTTCCTATTTTTATAAAATCCATATTGCAATATAGTCCGCGTGTTTTTATTTATCATTAACGATATCAAATATTATTAACAATGTTATAGCATAAACCAAACACAACCTATATTGTTGTAAAACACAAAGCATACGCCCTTATGGGCAGCCTTGAAAACCCATTATCAAACATCTCTTTTCTGCCAATAAAACACAAATACAAACACCCCTTTAGGCAGTTTTATGCAAAACCAAACAGCCTTTTAGGTTGTCATAAAACACAGAACCAAACACGCCCTTATGGGCTGTTTCGCAGCCAAACAAACACACCCTTGGTGGCTGTTTTACACAGCCAAACGCACCCCTTTTGGGTTTGTTCTATACACTAAAACGCACTTTTTTAGTTAAACCAAACGACAAAAATGATTTAAACTTAAATAAATAAACACCCCCTTCCTGCTGTAAAACTCATATCCAAACGCACCCTTATTGTTTAATAAAACAACCGCACCCTCTAGTGACATTTCTAACTGAACCAAACGCACCCTATAGTGTAAAACAACATAAGCAAACACCCGTTCGGCTGTTAAAACAGCCAACCAAACGTCCCTAGCTGCTGTTTCAGCCAAACGCACCCTAGGTGGGTCTAATCCCGAAACAAAACGCACCCTTCGCGGTGCTGTTTTACAGCCAACCAAACAAAAAAAAAGAACAAATCCACCCTAAGCTGCTAAACCACCGAAACAACATCCTTTGTGGTGGCGGCGACTGCCCAACGCACCCTTGTGGTGGTGTTATTACACCGAACGCACCCTCGTTGGCTGGGTAGAGGTGGTTTCGGCTGAGGTGACGGGTGGCAATGGAGGTGGAGCGGTTGGTGGGTATAACTATTGTGGAGAGGGTGGCGTGGTGGTGTGCTTCGGTTGGAGGAGATGGTGAAGGTGGTGGGTTGGTCGCGGTGATGAGGATGAAGGTGATGGGGTGCAGCTGGAAGATGGGAGTGGTGGCGTGGAGTGTGGACGACGGTTGGCCGAGCGCTTGGGGCGGCGTCGAAACTCACCGGAAAAAGAGAAAGGAGAAGGAGTAGGAGATGGAGGCTAGTGATATATGAATGAAAACCTAATGTCAATCTATTTATACTAAAAAGTATTCAAATCAAGGTGTAAAGTGTATAATACATGAGGGGAGTGTGGTGTAAATATTATCACAGGGACCATAAGCGTAATTTTTGTTAAAAGATGGTTCGGGTCTCGTTTAGGCTAGTTAATGATTGAATTAAATTACGAAACTTGCGTCATTGATTTTCAAATCATTTTTCCTATAAAATGAGTATTTACTTGACTATATTTTATAAATATTTTTATAAATTTACTTAAAATTCATTATTATTTATTTGGTACCATTGGGTGTCGCGAGTAAACTTTGTCCGTAAAAATAAAACTTTATTTTGAACATTTGTGCTTTTAAATAAATGATTTTGATTAAAATATTACCGAATTTATTAAATATTTTTATTTAATAAAGAGTGATAAATATAACTTTATTTATTTTCCTGTGTCGGTACGCGTTGTCTTCAAAATTTTTGCGAGGCTATTTTAGTTACTTTCTGCTTGGTTTTAAGTCTCGGGCAAAACTAAAAAGTTGTCCGAAATGTCATTTTACATCAAATTGCTATAGAGTCCGAATAATGAAAACGTAATTTAGCGGGTCGTTTTTGATAAATCAACTTATGAATATATATATATTCTCGTTTTCAAGTTAAAATAAGTTTGAAAAATGAAATAACCAATGAGAGATAATAGTAATTATTAGTATTTATAATTTAAATACGTTTCAAAAGAATAACGATTACGCGGTAATCGTTTTTATGTGACCGTAAGAGGTCAAAAGTCAAAAAGTCAAATTGGAACTGAAAAGTCAAAGGGTAAAATAGTAATTTAAAATATCGAAAATTGCGGGGTGTGACAGTACCTACCCCTTAAAGGAATCCGTTACGGATTCGATTTTTGTTAACCTATTGTGTGATTAGGAACATATTTAGGATTTAACAAATCCGTTTTTAAACATGGCGTTGAAAATTTTATTCAGCAAAATTCAATGTTTTGACACTTTTTTATATACAAAAATTTTGGCTAAGTTTGACCAGGTTATTTAATTCATTAACATGAGTATTTTAGAAAAATATTATTACAAGTTTTGTGATTGATATAACATGTTATAAGGAAAATATCTTTTGATTGTGAAGACTCTGTGCGAGGAAAGATGTAGACGCCGTTAGGGTAGTCTGTATAAGGGTTTAATTGTTTTAGGGCAGAGATATCTGTAGGGACCGGTGATTAAGGCTAAAGGATGTAAGTATTCAACTTACTTAGAAAGTACGAGGATGAATCATGGCTCAACACACCATGAGCAGACGGTGCGAATTAAAGTATAACCGAACGGCTCTAACTGCGACCTAATAAATAGACACGCCGTAGAACGAGAAATAATAATGATAACGGAACGTTGCACACAACGTTTAAGAACGAAATTGACAACCATATATGTTTGTGCTTTAGTTTAGTCAACAAAATGTATCTTTACGAACTTGTTAATTTTTTTTTTTTTTGAAGATGTTAGTTCTTACGAAGATTTACTATTTATAGAAAGTTTCCTTTTTAGAAAAGTTTTTAGTTTCGGGATGTTAATAATATCCCCTATTTTAATCGTTTCCAAATTTCCAAAAACGAACTAGTGGAACCCTATCGTCTAACCAAAATATTTAGCTTGCTAAATATATATATAATATGTTGCTATATTTAGAAATGACCAACGGCAATGACTTATCATTTTTAGAAAATTTCCTAAACCTTAGTTTTGATATTAAGAAGCTCCACAATTATTTCAAAACTCTGACATCTTCAATAAATTTTAGTAAACATTTTTAAAACACGTTTTTCCATCATTAAAACTAGGACCAACAAACTATATTTATATATCAACCATTTAGACTTGACCATAAAATTTGACCATATATATTCCAAACATATCCAATATTCTTTTACTCTAAAAAGCCAAATCAACAAATTTCACTATAATTCAAGCTTAACCCTATCGCCATCTTGTTGCACTCAAAATTTTCACATTCCCTCTCAACTAGAACATTTATATACCCAATTATCTTCAAATATCTTCTTTAAATATTTAATTCCATTTTAATAATTGTAATTCATAGCCACAAAATATGGAGTCGTGAATCAAAAGTATAAGAATACACAACGACAATAACTATAACACGGTGATGGAATGTGGAGAGCGAGGACATTTTGAGAGACAATATCCACAGAATAAAGGTCAACAATTAGGACGGAGCTCTGCGAAGAAAAGTATATAACTTAAGAACGAGATAAGGTTTAGGTCGTTCAAGGTGAGGTCTTAAGTTTCTGCTGGATGGTATGGACATGATCGTGTTTCGGATCTTTTTAAAGGATTTCGGTGATTATCAGTTTTGAGTTCTTACTCATGTCTTATTAAATGGATGGTTCAGAAAGTTCAGTGTACAATCTCAAATGATAGTACTAACTTCTATATTCTTTCCGTCGGCTAACTCAACATAGTCCTTAATGTCTGCGGTAGATGGGACAATGCCACTTAAAGAGCTAAACGCAGCGAAGGTGAGGCTTCTATGAACTAGGTTCCATGCACTTGCAATAATTCCGTCCTTTACTTCAACTGCAGGTCCATCAAAAGTTTGTCGATAAGAGAATCTCATAATTTGCGTGATTCTATCTCACTAAAAGGTAAGTATATCGAAGAAAATCTTCTAGTTCTATTGGTTATAATCCACTTAGAGTGATATGCTCATTACATTCTAGAACCTTTCAATCCGTAATTCCCATGACTACAGGAAGCATGATTTAGTCTCTTGGCTAAGGTTGTGGTGTCTCTATATACTAAGGTTGAAGAAAATCTGCTTAATTATGATGCTTACGGATGCGAATACTGACTGACACGACTCATGAATACGCACGCAAAATATTAATAAAACCAAATACCATATAATCTTATTGACAATGTAGAGGATGGAACATAAAGGTAATTTGACAAAATTTTATGGTGACTACTCCCAGCATAGCATGGTCCTTTCTGAATTTATACATAGGTGATCAAGCTATGTATAATTTGAGAACTAACGATGAAATGCTCATTTCGTCAAATTAATGTTATAAAAAATCCTTTATACGTACAAACGAATATAGTTTATAAGGTAGCAAAACAGTTTGTGGTAATTGGAAAACAGTTTAGTTGTGATTGTTGTTGTTTGTCTTGTTGTTTATAATAAAGACGCAGGGTATTTTAGTTAAGATATCAGGTACAAGTTTTATGAGGCTGATAACAAAAAAAGTTTTCAAGTAGTTTAGTGACGGATTATAATGTAATAGTAACATACATGGTTTTCGAGTTGACAACACCCATAATTTTTAATGTGGCAACATAATGTTTTATATATGGGTAAGAGTTAGCTCATAAGATGTTGACGTCATATTTCGTAAATTGACATCGAAATAGTTTTTAAATTAACTACGAAATAATTCATGAGGTGACACGGATTTATTGGTAAGATATCTGCAAAATAATTTATAATAGGGTAGCAAAGGGTTTATAATTAACCGTAAATTAGGTTATAAAATGAAAACGAGTTGGTTCATTAACTTATACTCAAATAAGTTATGAGGTAATAGTAAGATTATTATAAAATGTTGACAAAAAGGTTCATGGAATGATATCAAAATAGTTTATTAGGTGTTGTAAATAAACAAGAAAATAACTATCTGCAAACGGTTTGGTTAATGTGTAAATAGTTATAAGCGAAAACTAGTTAATATAGACGACACTAAAATATTTCATAGAATTCCATCCAGGTTAATTAATAACAATAGTACAGTTTACATATAATGTTGAATGGAGTGTAAGAGGGGTAATAGGAGTAGCTACTTATATTACTAGGAGAAATCAAGTGTAACTGACAAAGTCGTCATGACACAAATTGAACAAATGACTTAGGAAAATCCACACAATACACGAAATTCACAGGTAGGTACTATTGCAAAACTCTTAGAGATTTCTGTCTAAGTCTACTTAGGTTTCACTAGATAAGGACAAATCTCTCCTTAAACATCAACGTTATCTTTGACGATGTTAGAGCTCCAACAAGTTTTAACCTCCTAAATACGGTTCACACGGTTCAGATTTCTAATTTGCCACTATGGCCTCTAAGTTGAATATCAAAACGGGTGTCCTATAATTCCTACTCACATGGCCAACACTCTTGTAGTTATTGCACTTCACAGTGCATGGTCCAGTGTGGTGCATCTTTCGTTTGTTGTGGAAGGGGAATTTTTGCTACTTATGCGGCTTTGAAATTTGGTTTAGCAATGTAAGCTCTCACGACCTTTTGTCATTTATTTTGTTGTTGGATTCCTTACTACCTTGGTTTCCTAATTGTACGACCTAATTTATTTAGTCGCGAGTCAAGTGGATTGTTTCCTCATAGACAGTATTAGCTTCAATAGCATTAGCAATTCGTTGGGTTACAATACACTCGATCCTCGGGGAACTCATTCCTTGTCTTGTCGTCGGTATTTACTTCAAAGTCGAACGGGGTAATGGAAATGAAATAAGTCGAATAAATGATTAAGTATAGACTAATTTCTGATGCAATACGCGTACCCATAAAATCTTCAAGGTGGTGGATGAAAATACGATGCAGGCACTCGAATAAGTATGGGATGAGTGTTTAAAACTTGTCTTCGGAGACGGGGAGAAACAATTAGGGAAGATCGACATAGAGTTTGATGCAGGCCCAAGTATTGAAGAACGGGCTATTTTATTTCTGGAAGCCCAAGATCGTGTGAAGAAAGACCCTTTTTTTAAAAGGTCATAACTTGGGCTCAGATGATCCGTTTCAGGCCTAAGACCAGCCGTTTCGAAGCTTGGAACGAGGAGATCGCCGTGGTAACCAAACATAGTCGGGTTATGGGAGTTTCGAGCCTCGAATCATCATATTTTAGGAGTTATTTACATTTTCGTACTTTTTTAAGAATTTAGAACTTTTGTTTTTGGCATAACTTTCGGCCCGTTTGTCTTTTAGGGCCCGTTTCAGTTTCATTTTCCTATTTAAGTATTGTACTAAGCATCTGGCTATTCAGTTCCAAAATATATGAAAAGTTCATTTTTGGCAGTTTTGTCAAGAATTTGCCTAACTATCGGTATATTACTTCTCGATTATCATCAACGATAATTAGAAGTTGTTTCTGGGTATTCGTAGAGAACAGATCCAATTAGTTTCCTGTTTTAACACACTACTTCAGAGTTCAAAAACAGCTGTGTGTATGACGGTTAAAAGTAAATAGTTTTAGATCTTTCGATGGAACGTGTTTACAATAGCAATTACCATATTAAACCTCTAGTTACAAATCCCGCCCATACAAGACTTGTGAAACTCAGATTCATACATAATTCTATGTAAACAAAATCGTAACGGGTTTCGTGCAATACGATATTGTATAAGGTTATGAATAATAAGTTCAATGACCATTGCATCGCTCAAATTTCTTAGTCAAGTTTTAGCGACCATTGTGTCATACACAATTTTTCTTAGAAAAAGTTTAATTATATTATAGAAGACAACTTCCATATAAGTAAATAGAGGAATAAACGTAAGGCGAATGTAAACCGCGGAGAAGAGATAACCGCAAAGAAAAGATAACCTCATAGAAAAGATAACCGTAGAGAAAAGATAATCGCAAAGAAAAGATAAGTGTAAGCTCATAGCAAAAACACGTATAAGGCACACATAAAAGCACGTAAGGATCACATACTGGTTATAGTCCAGACCTAGATATTCTACCTAGATATCTACCTGGTTCTCTATAACCTTGGCTCTGATACCAATCTGTCACACCCCCAGACGGGGCCTGGACGAAATACGTGTCCGAGGGCGTGACGTCATCATAGTCCGAACACAAGGCACAGGAGAACGACCACTAATGGACGTTTTGGAAATCATAACTCGTTGCATTGTTTAAAAATAAATAAGTTCTACGTGATTTAAAAGAAATTAAACATTTGCGGAAGCATAAGTAAAATGTAGCGGAAGCATAATTTGGTTTTCAAAAGACAACGAGTATGATATTTTGATAAGTCTTGAAAGAGTATCATTATTGCCGTAGACTCCAATAAGCACCATCAACAAGTCCAAAGATAAGCCCACCTGAGGAAAAAAAAATGCTAAAACGATGTCAAACAAAAGTTGGAGTGAATTCACTTTTCTTTAAGTAAAACATTTATGTAGTACCAAAAACCGTTTAGTGAATTCTGCTTCACTCACTGTTTTACGAAAAACATTCAATAATCAGAAACGTTGCATCAAAAGTCAGTGTGGACCTCAAGTTTACCAGTAAGCACTGTGACCGTTATAGGAGATATAACTTCACGTACAAAGCACATGCGACTATTATAACGAATACAATATCGCATGCAAAGTGTATACTGTTGCGCTAAGCTCATGACACCGAAGCTAATTAAGTCAACAGGGCAAGCTTCTTCCTGTTGCATAGTATTCCTGCCCTAAGCTGGTGTCCCAAACCAAAGACCACCAAAGTGTATAATCGACATGACATATATCCGTTTGTTCTTCGTTAAGTGGAACCAAAGCGAATAGGGATAATTAGTCCCAATAGATCTATCTATTCACTCACGCTCCCTCAACCGGTCCTCCGGTCGAGAAATTAACAGTTCATGATAAGTTGGGCTGAAGTTTGTTTGTAAGCTACTTAGGCCATACACGTATTTAGGATTATGGTATAACTGGAAAACACTTGTGTCCAATGAAAGAAATAACCATGTTTACTCATAAACAATCTTTAAGAACTTAATACCTAAGTAGAAAGGGAGTGTGACAATCAATTCAAGTAACAGTTTTGTAATTTGTGTGTAAATGAGTTGAAAAGTTTGGTATCGTAAACAAGTTTGTAAACGAGCATGTTTCTCACCCCAAAAGATAATAAAATATTTATTCAAAACTAGAAAAATGTGGGGCTATGAACTCACAAAGTATTGAAAGGTAATTGTACTGTAGTAAAATATACAAGTTTGTAAACGAGCATGTATTCCCCTCGCGGGTTTATAAACATTAAAAAGATTGAAATGCGAGACTATGAACTTCAACCTTGATGTTGCAGATGGCAAACTAGCAGAAATGCAAATAATAAGCCACGGCCACGATTATGAAGAACACATTGGTCTTAGGACCAAGAATGATGCAGCTTACTTTACGGCTAAAAACCCCACTAGTTTAGGATGATGAATTTGGGTTTACCGATGGATTGAGTACGTCAACGCGACACGTTGATAAAGGATTTGGATTTCAAGTTGGATGAGTTTGGTGGTTGGTTAAATAGAATAAATCGAAAAGCAAACGCAAAGTATGTAATATATTCCGTATATATTACATATGAAAAGAAACAATTATATAATTCATATGGTGAATTATATAATAAAGACAAACAACCAAAAGAATAAGTCGCAATATATAATACTTTACAAGTATTATATAAAGAATGTGATAAAATAATTAAACAAAATAATTCGACACATCTTAGGAAATCACCACTTAAATAAATAAAAGTTATTGTATAAAAGTGAGCGTACGTTTTAAAGTTACGTATCAGGTAAACGAGGTTTCTAAAGTTTTTACAAAAGAAATGACTTTATTTTCTAGTCGGGAATTTATAAAATAATATTTTATAAATTAATATTTCGTTTTCTTACCGGGTTGTAATTGAAATAGTTGTCTTGTTTGTATAGCTTTTGTTCATTTATCGGTTCATTGTATCATTAAAATTAAATAATCTTAAAACTATATATAACTTTGTCATTTGATTGGGTTTCTAAAATGATATAAACTTTAATGAAATTTACTAAGTATAATAATTTTTAGAAATTTTCCGCATGACCTATTTGTTTATACAATGTTTCTCATGTTTTACAAAACTCAACATTTTCCCACTTTAATCAATCCATATTGCAATATATCCGCGTGTTTCATTATATAACTAACGAAATCAAATGATTAACAAAGTATAGCAAAACCAAACACACCCTAATGGCTGAACCAAACAGCCCTATATGGGCTGTTAAACCCAGTTCCAAACAGCCCCTTAGGCTATTAACACCAAAACCAAACACCCCTTTAGGCAGTTAAATGCAAATCCAAACGCACTCTTAGGGCTGTTAAGCCCAGAACCAAACACACCCTAACTGTTGTAAATCAGCAAACCAAACGCCCCTTTTGAGGCTGTTTCACAGCGAAACAAACACCCCTTTAGGACTGCTTATACACAGATCCAAACGTATCCATTCGGGGTAGCAAACCACAAAACCAAACGCACCGTTATTGTTTTTAAATATGTCGAAATAAAAAAGACAAAAACCATACTAAATCAATCAAAACGAAAAAAATTAAAACAACACAACCACACAAACTTTTTATTAGTTTTAACAAAAATAAGAACCATCCAAACTCATAAAAAGAGAGGTGAAGGTGGTGGTTTCGGTTGGCGACGGAGAAAAACCAAACGCACCATACTCTATGAAAAACCCAACGCACCCTTGGTGCTTCTGAAAACCAAACGCACCCCTGCTGGTGTTTCTGCCAAACCAACACACCTTTAGTAGTGGTGGCGAGGTGGGGAGATGGAGGCCGATGAGGGTGGTGAGAAGATAGAGGTGGTGGTGGTGGGGTGACGTGGAGGGTCACGATGGTTCATGGACTGGTGGTGCGAGACAATGGTGATGGTTGGCGGTGACTATGTAGGATGGGGTGGGGAGAGGTATTGTGGGTTGCGGCCGGAGTGGCGGTTGGAGGTGGAGGTGGCCAAGGCGGTTGTGGCGGATATGGTGGCAGTGGGGTGGAGATAAGGTGAGTAGTGGTGACGGTCAGATGGCGGGGTGGCGACGAGACTGGTGGTGGTTGGCTGGAAAGTTTCGCCGGAGAGGTGGCGGCGTCGGATTTTGGCCGGAATCTCGCCGGAAAGGATCGGGGCGCCGAAAAACCTTATGAGAGGGGATGTGTGTGTTAGGGTAACATAAAAATGACAAAACCCTAATAGTTAACACATATATATACTAGAAAGTTTTTAAAAAAATAGAAAGGGTATAATAGTCTAGGGTAAGTTTTGTAAATATTTCCCCCAGGGACTGAAGTTGTAACTTTTGGAGAAACTTTTGTAAAATAATGGTTCGGGACTCGATTGGTCGAGTTAACGAATGGTTTAAATTATGAAAATTTCGCCATTGTTTTCCAAATAATTTTTCCCATAAATTTGAGTATTTACATGACTTATTTTATAAATGTTTTTATAAAAACGTTTTTGAAAATCATTATAATTTATTTGGTACTATTAGATGTCGCGGGTAAACTTTGTCTGTAAAAATAAAACTTTAATTTGACCCTTTCACGTTTTTAAATAAACGTTTTTGAAATACACTGTAAAATAATTTATTAAATATTTTTATTTAATAAAAAGTGATAATTAAATATAAATTTAATTATTTTTGTGTCGGTACGCGTTGTGTTCCAAAATTTTGCGAGGCTATTTTAGTCATTTTCTGCTTGATTTCAGGTCTCGGGTAAAACTGAAAAGTTGTCCGGAATGTCGTTTTTCATCAAATTGCTTTAGAGTCCGAGTCTTGAAAACGAAATTTAGCTTAAAACTTTAATATTGAACATTCGTGTTTTAAAATAACACTTTTGAATCAAAATTTAAAATATTTTTTTATTTTTTTATTTAATAAAAAGCTGATAAATTAAAATTTATATTTAATTATTTTTTTGGTTCGGTACGAGTTGCGTCAATATTTTGCGAGGCTATTTCAGTTCATTTTCTGCTTGTTTCAGTCTCGGGCAAACTAAAAAGTTGTCCGGAATGTCGTTTTATATCAAACGCTAGTATACTCCATAATTAATAATTTATTTTGGCGGGTCGCTTTTGATAAATCAATTTGGGAATAAAATATATCTTCTCGTTTTCAAATTAATAAGTTTGAAAAATGAATTTGCGAATGAGCGATAAATTCATCAGATTTTATGATTTATTATTTAAATATGTTTTCAAAAAATTTACCGGCTACGCGGTAATCGTTTTTATGTGACCGTAAAAGGTCAAAAAGTCAAAAGTCAAGTCGGACCAAAAAAAGTCAAAGGGTAAAATAGAAATTTAAAATATCGAAAATTGCGGGGTGTGACTCCACCTTTGTTTTAATGTAATCCATGAACGATTTTATACCTTTACTTTGAAGCGGAACTGGAATAGCAAGATTTACGTCTTGCCATGAAGATCTTCTAGGAATCAACTTATGAGTATCTAAAGCTCATTTGTTATCAAAGATGGCTTTAATAAAACGAGTCCACAAAGACGAACCATCAGTTAGAAATCTCCAAACCCACTTGAAAAGGAGAGCGCGATTATGTGCAAAAAAAAAACTAGAGACACCAAGACCTCCATTCCTTTTGAGGTTAGAACCAATATTCCAGCCAATCCAAGCAAAGCATCTATCAGAAAACATCAACTATCATAAAAGAATTCCGCAAGAAATAGATTAATACCGATTTAACACGCCAATTGGAAACGTGAATTTAGACTATATAAAGCGGAATCGGAGATAAGAAAGACGTCTTTAAAAGGTAGGCGGCGCCATAGATAGAGGAGTTTAAGCTTCCATTTAGCAATCTCGAGAAAACCTTAGAGATAACATCGTCCTACGAGTTAATTCTTGACATGTTGCTACCAGCCTTCACACCAAGATAATTGAAGGGAGCAGTTAAAATAGATAAGCCAATCAAAGAAGCTGCAGTTGCAACAACATTTGAGCTAACATCAATCCCCATCAATTTGCTTTTGTGAAGATTAATTTTAAGGCCCGAAGCTAAGTAGAAACACCTCAAACACTCAATAAGTTTGAATGTTATTGTTGTTCCACTCAGCAATAAAGACTACGTCATACACATAAAATAAATGAGAGATCGCGAAAGAATCGTTTAGA
The DNA here is from genome assembly GCA_026074375.1 of Tanacetum coccineum. Taxonomy (NCBI): domain Eukaryota; kingdom Viridiplantae; phylum Streptophyta; class Magnoliopsida; order Asterales; family Asteraceae; genus Tanacetum; species Tanacetum coccineum. The sequence goes on from BQNB010010302.1 coordinate 80,002, forward strand.
GAAATACCTTTATATAAATTCGCGGCGTTTAGACTCTCTTGAACGTGAGAGAAGTGTTTCCGTACTCAAAATAAATAAAAATGGAGAGATGGATCACCTTGCTTTTATGCCTTTATGGAAATCTAGAACTCCAAAGTAGGGATCCGTTAAAGAGCACCGTCCCCCAATGGTCGTTATTAAGACAACTACTGATCCAATTACGCCATTTTAAGCCAAAACCAAAAGCCTTTAGGGTCTCATCTAAGTAGTCCCATTTCACAGAATCAAAAGCCTTTTCAAAGTCCACCTTAAAAATCATCCCATTTAGCTTTTTAAACTTACACCAAGATAGAAGCTCATTAAGAATGAAAGGCCCATCAAGAATTTGATGATTAGCAACAAAAGCCGATTGAACATCACTTATGAGATAAGGCAGAACTAGACATAATCTGTTGGCCAAAATTTTTGCTATGATTTTGTAAACGCTCCCAATAAGACTTATAGGACGAAAGTCTTTCACAAATTTGGCATCTTGGATCTTTGGAATAAGGGATATTAATGAGAGTTGCATCCATTAGGAAGTGTCCATTCATAAAAAATCTTAACAGCTTGAAACTCATCATCATCAATTGTTGTTCCAATACTTACGGTTTAAAATTCAAAGGAAAATTCCATCGGACCCAGGTGATATTGTAGGTGCCACATATCCCAATACAGCCCTTTTGACTCTTCATAAGTAACTGGACGCTCTAAAATCTTGAACTTGATCTGACAGATAGGCGAGTTGGAAAAGTTGAAGTCAAAGCAGATACTAAATCTTGGATAGGCGTAAATTGCTTCTTGAAATGAGTAAAAAATTCATTTTTGACTCTGTGGGTTTCTGAAAATTCATTCCCCATTAGCGAGAGTCCCTACGAATTGCGGAGTTGGGATCTCTTTTTATTCATATACCATGGAGATATTTTGGAGTTTTCATCACCTTCAATGGACCATCGGATTTTGGCTTTTTGAGAAATCTCCATGGCGTCTATCTATTAAGCTCTGGAAGTCATTAAGAAGCTGTGATTTTTGATAAAGAATATCTTCATTACTCCTTTCCTTGATCAACAGCTTATCAAAATTTGAGAGATTTTGTTGACTGTTGATCTTCCTGTCTATTTGACCTTTTGTTAGATTCTTTCGAACCAGGCCTTGATTGCAATCATTGGAGAGCCTTGCGAATTTTTATTCAACCGAATTACACCTTTTGGCTCAACAATATTTAATGACTTCCAGGTAGTTTCCACAAAAGAATTGAAACCCTCCATGGCAAACCAAGAATGGAAAAACCGAAATGGAAAAACGCATGCATTTTTCAACGCATGCATTTTTCTTAGGTCTTGACGTTTGAAAAATGCATGCGTTTCGATAAGCCCACACATGCCACCATAAAGAATAGAAAATAGCTTGTAAATAATCCTTTTGTCTCGTCTTTAGATGGATATCTTGGAACCACTCCAACCAATGCCGATAGGAAGATAAGGGTGGAATATGAATGTCCCATCAATGAGCCAACATAACATAAACCTGAGCCACGAGCGAGCAAGAAAAGAATAAATGATCAGATTCCAGACGTTCACCACATATTGGACATAACACCGAAGGAATATCCAAGCTTCGAGCGGAGATATTTAGACGAGTTGGGAGTTTATCTAAAGAGAGCCTCCATGCCAAATGTGTAACTTAAATCTAATGTCAGTATTATACTTATAGATTAAATTTAATGAATTTAAACTTAATTATACGTTATACTTTTTTCTTTTTTTAGAACATTTATTTCAACTATCTCACAATATTTACACCATAAATCTATCTCACATATCTAAAACGACTTTACACAATATGAACTACCATTCAAACACAAGCCCTATGATAATTATATGTTATACTGTATAAGGTTATAAATAGCGTGATGCGTGGCGTGGCGGCACGGTCAAGCCTCACGTCTTTGCGAGTCATGGACGTAACTTATACATTACAGCAAATGCAATATAGATTTAAAACTATAGAAGTCTTAAAAGTTCAAAACCTTCTACTTCGCGGCATCTTTTATGCACAAGTAGTTATAGATAAATGATCTCTATTAGCATAACTTATTTTAACAACACCTATCTCACAAATGTTATCTCATATATGTTTTTAGAAGGTGCTTCTTTCGGCTTATATGTGGGCTTATGAGCTTATTTGATTTCGGCTTATTATGAGCTTATTTGATTTCGGCTTATATAACATAAACTTATATAAGCCCATAAATCTTAATATAAGCCAGAAATTGGAACTTTGTTATATAAGTCGTAATTAAATAAGCTCGTAAGCCCACATATAAACCGAATGAAAGTTGAACTCAGAACAACTTGATTGATGTGTCACTCAAGTAGTGTCAGGCTAAAAGCCGCGTATATAATTTTTTTACAATGAAATTTGTAGTGATTCTTTTGTAGTTGCATTAAATTGCATTTTCTAAAAGAACACTAATTTTTTCTCTCGAAAGCTCAAGCATTGACTCCCGGGGCCGTGCTAAGCACGACCTTAGACACTTCCTAGTTTGTTTATAAAATAATGCATTCATCAAAACTATATCAACGTTTGGCTCGTTTTGTTTGCAATTCATTCGCTTTTTCGGCGGTGTATTTTTTATTAACAAAATCAATAGATATTTTGTTAATATTTAGTAAATAAAGTTTGTTATATAAAGCAATTACTTTTATATAATTCAAATATTCATAGATTTGTAGGTTTTTTGTCCCTGTGATTTAAACAAATTTGAAGGTTATCTATAGAGTTATTTGATAGGTTAATGGTGCATTTTGAAATTAAAATATATATATATATATATATATTAAACTTTAACATTTTTTATAAAATCATACGTATTTCAGAAGCATTGCTATTGGGTTCATTTTGTACGCAATTAGAAGATCTTTTCAGCGGTATATTTTTTATGAAGAATTCGAAAGATATTTGTTACATATTTGATAAATAAAGTTTGTTGATATATATGTTGATGACATTGTACTGGCGGCTTTATCTATAGATTTACTTCAGCGTATTATATCCTCTTTGATATGGAGTTTGATATGACTGATTTAGGGCTCTTGTTTATTTTTGAGATTTTTTTCCGATTTGACTCTACATGCATGTTTCCGACAAGGCACGTATGGCTACATGTAATTTCACTCGGACTCTCGTTGAGACGGAATCCAACCATGCTTTTAACGGGGATCTTGTTTCCGATCGTACTTTATATCGCAGTCTTGCAGGTGATTTGTGGTACCTGACATTTACCTGTCTAGATATTTCCTATGTAGTGCAACATGTGTCTTCATATGCATAATCCTAGAGAGTCCAACTTTGCACATCTTAAGTAAGTTCTTCGCTATGTTCGTGGCACGTTGGATTTTGGTCTCTAATTTTGTGCTTCCTTTACTTGTTCTCTTGTTGCATATTCTAATGCTAATTGAGATGGCTGCCCTACTTCTAGGCGTTCTACTTCTGTTGATTGCGTTTTTGTTAGCCTTAAAATATGGTGACATATCTGAAATTACATTAGTTCATTTATAGTGTGACATATAGGGACTAATAATGACTAAGTATGATAGTTATATGTCACTAGGACTATAAATACCCCCTTCATACTTCCATGGAGGGGTGAAGCTCACTTTTGTAAAAGTGTGTGTGTGTGTGTTTCTCTTCTTTCTCTCTAAAAAACACACACACAACTTCCCATCTCTTATCTTTTTCTCTCTAATAATATGGATACTTTTCTCTTCTATTTTACCAAGCCTCTGGATCTTGTGTTTTAAGGGTGAATCGTGATAACAATTGGCACCAGAGCATAGGGGGAATCCGTGTTGTTTATCTACTGGTCTTGTGGCTAAACAAGATCAAATTCGTGGCTTGGTTTGTTTATTTTTTTTGGTTAAAAAAAATAGCAAGAAAAATCAAGATTTAATCTTTGTTTGTGGTTAAAAGTGTTAAAGATTTGTACTTTCGGGCTTAGATCTATCCCTTGCATCATTACTAGGTGGTTTTAACATCATTTCGTAGCTTTCAAGAATGTTTGATGATTTTTTCTTGGTTGCGTTTTGACATACTGAAGGGGTGTTCTTCATTGCGTTTTGATCAAGTTCATTGCGTTTTGACTCGTTGCGTTTTGATCAAGTTCATTGCGTTTTGACTCGTTGCGTTTTGATCAAATTCATTGCGTTTTGATCAAGTTCATTGCGTTTTGATCAAGTTCATTGCGTTTTGATCAAGTTCATTGCATTTTGACTCGTTGC
>BQNB010010303.1:0-13841 GCA_026074375.1 Tanacetum coccineum
TGCAATATTCGTACCTACACAATCATAAAGACAAAACAAGCAATATTCAAGCATTTAAAGCACAATTTTGTTTTTAGGGCAATTTTTGATATAAAATGGATATGTGTTTTCACACATATCAATTACAGTTCTACTTCAAGCTCCAGTCATTATTGTAAGAACCGACAATGACACAGAATTTAAGAATTAAGTGCTTCAAGAATACTTTAATAGTGTTGGCATCTCTCACCGAGCATCTTCTGTCCGTACCCCTCAACATGGGGTAGTGGAATGAAGAAACCGCACGCTAGTGAAGGCCGCTAGAACAATGTTGATTTTTTCTCATGCACTGTTATTCTTATGGGCTAAAGCAATTGCTACTGCGTGCTACACTCAAAACTGCTCCATCGTTCACCGTCAATTTGACAAAACACCATACGAGCTTACTAACAGCAGAAAACTAGATATCTCCTTTCTTCATGTATTTGGGGCTCTCTGTTATCCCAAGAATGATGGTGAAGATATTGGGAAGCTTGGTACAAAAGGTGATATTGGCTTTTTCATTGGTTATTCTACTAATTCATGTGCTTACAGAGTTTACAACCAAAGGACAAAGAAAATCATAGAGACCATGAACGTGACATTTGAAGAGCTTTCAGCTATAGCTTTTGAACAAAGCAGTTTAAAACCCGAGCTTCAAAGCATGACTTCTGGACAAATCAGTTCAGGACTCGATCTTTACTTATGCTCCGTCAACAATAATAATTCAACAACCAACTGAAGGGGAATTGGATTTACTGTTTGAAGCTATGTATGATGATCATATTGCTGGTCCACCATCAGCTACTCCAAGAATTGTTCCGGCTTCTCAAGCACCTCAAGTTCTTCAGACTTCAACGACAACTACAACAATAGCAGACTTCGCACCGACACCAACAAATTCATCCTCTCAAGCTACAAATTTTCTAAACACTTCACATGATGTTGACGAGCTCGAAACACAACAACAACATGTTCAGCATCAACCCGCAACAATTGCTAACAATGTTCCAAATGCTATGTTCGATGAAAATACGTTTGTAAATCCTTTTGCTACTCCATCCACAAGTGCTGCTAAATCATCATCTTAAAAATATGTGGATCCATCGAACATGCATACGTTTTACCAACCATACCCTCATGAATATCAATAGACTAGGGATCACCCTCTGGAACAAGTGATAGGAGAACCCTCACGACCGGTTTTGACAAGGAATCAACTTCGATCAGATGGTGACATGTGCATGTATGCATTAACGGTGAGCATAATGGAACGAAAGAATATCAAAGAGGCTATGTCCGACCCTGCATGGATTGAATCAATGCAAGAAGAGCTTCTTCAGTTCAAAAGGCTTAATGTATGGGTATTAGTTCCTCCGCCAGAGAACATAAAACCCCTTACTCTAAAATGGTTATTTAAAAATAAGCATGATGAAGAGAACACGGTTATCCGAAACAAGACTCGTCTAGTTATACGAGGGTACCGCCAAGAGGAAGAAATAGATTTCAAAGAATCCTTCGTTTCGGTTGCTAGAATGGAAGCTATCAGGATATTTTTGGCATATAGTGCACACAAATCATTCACTGTGTTTCAAAAATGGACGTAAAAACTAAATTCTTGCATGGTACGCAAAAAGAAGACATGTACGTATGTCAACCTGAAGGTTTCATCGATGCTGATCATCCAAGCCATGTCTACAAGTTAAAGAAGGCACTATATGGGTTAAAGCAAGCACCAAGGGCACGATATGATGAATTGTCAACGTTTCTCCTACATAATCACTTCTTCAAAGGCACCATTGATCCGACATTGTTTATAAGATGCTTAGACGACGACATCTTAGTGGTACAGGTCTATGTTGATGATATTATCTTTGGTTCAACACACCCTAGGTATAACCAACTATTTTCTGACCTCATGAAAAGCCACTTTAAAATGTCGATGATGGGGGAAATGACGTTTTTCCTTGGTTTACAAGTTAACCAATCCCCATGTGGCATATTTATAAACCAGTTCAAATACGTGTTAGAAATCCTTAAAAATATGGAATGGAAACTTGTGATCCCGTTGGTACTCCAATGGAGATCAAATACAAGCTTGACCTTGATCAGCATGGGTCTCCAGTCGATGCAACAAAATATCGTAGCATGATTGGTACCCTAATGTATCTTACGTCTAGTAGACCAGACATTGTATATGCTACTTGTTTATGTGCTCGGTACCAGGCTAACCCAACTGAGAAACACCTTAAGGAGGTTAAAAGGATCTTTCGTTATCTTTGAGGAACCGTAAATACGGGGCTCTGGTATATATGAAGGATTCTGGCTTTGAACTAACCGGATTTTCAGATGCTGATTATGCGAGATGTAAAGACACCTTCAAGAGTACTTCTGGTGGAGCTCAATTCTTAGGCAAAAGCTAGTTGGCTGGTCATCTAAGAAACAAGACTGTACGGCGCTGTCAACCACGGAAGCATAATATGTGTCTCTATCCGCCTGTTGTGCCCAAGTCCTTTGGATGCGGACACAGTTAACGGACTATGGCTTTCACTTCAACATGATTTCAATCTGTTGTGATTCAAAATCAGCCATAGCAATATCTTGCAACCCGGTCCAACACTTGAGAACAAAACACATCGTTGTCCGCTACCATTTCATAAAGGAACATGTGAAAAAGGGTGTAACACCCCCAAATCTGGGTCGCAGCGGAATGTTGAATATCCGAGGGCGTTACTTCATAGTTCAATAGCACAAGATATGAGAACGACCACTAAACGTGTCGTTTGAAAAAGATACATTGGATTAACAAAATACTAGTTTGTTACATAAGCTCATGGCTTCAAATTGTTCCACAATATAAATAAAGATTTCGGTTTATAACAATTGTCCCCAAAATGTAATAAGACCTCAAATCTTTAATATTGACTCTTCACTTATTGACTTCCAATGTATCATCGCACCTTGTGCCTTATTGACCTGAAAAACATGCTTAAAACGTCAACATAAAGTTGGTGAATTCATAGGTTTATGTAAATCAATTGTAGGACCGCAAGATTTCCAAGTGTATGATTAAGCAACAGATGCAAACATCATAAAAAGTAATTACGGTTTCCTAAGCTCATGACACCGAAGCTCGACGTATATGGATGCAATAAATTGCCAACAAATGCCCCTGAATGATGTTCTAACCCACAACATCCCAAATCTGACATGGTATACGTTTGTTGTCCGGCAAACTAGCACAGTGAGCGCTACTCACCCAAACGGGGACTTCAATCCCAAATAGATCTATTTATAACATTCGCGCTCGCAATCTAGCAATTGACAGTTCATGATAATGGGGCTCAGTGGGTTATTGCTACTTAGGCAAACACGTAATCAAAGTATAAAATGTACACTTGTGTCCAATTTGTAAAACAACGCATGTTCTCACCCCAACGATGTAAATCATTTAAATAATTATAAAACATGGGGATATGTCTGTGGATGATAAATATATCCAAGTATAGCAATGAAACACACTGTCAAATACCTAAGTAAATACGGCCAGTCTTAGTCTACATATTTAGGCTAATGACTTAATGCATAAACTATAATATCTTTCTAGTTTATATACACTGTTATCACTTGTGTGGTGGTGCACATGTTTATTGTATTTGTATTTACGTGATGGCTCTTGGGAAACGTATAAGCGTTGTTAATAAATATTCATATTTATTAAAAACCAAATAATATCCGAACATATTATAACTCGTCTGATTCGTTAAGTGTTTAAATAATTCACTTTCGTTCATAAAATACCCTTAAGTTTCTTATAATTACAAAACAGTCCCTAGGTTTATGAAATATACAATATTTACATTTTAAACCCTTAAGTCCAGAAATGACAAAACAGCCCCTATACCTTATAAAATTAATTATTGACAGTTTTAACCCCTAAGTTTGCAAATTGACACCTTTAGTCCCTTAACTTGTAAAAATCGCATTTTAACTCTAATTAAATTCTAACAAGTGGCATTATGTCCATTAACACTATTTAAGTCCATTAAGCCCTTTCAAACTTGTATAAGCTCAGTAAGCTCACAAATAAGTTGTTAGAGCTTGTTGTGGCTTATGGTTCGCGGTTTGGACACGTTAATGGGCTAGTAAGCCCGTTAAGAGTCCGGTTATGTTTCTAGTTTGTGTCAAGGTCTATGTTAGTTTCAATAAGCACCTTTAGTCCCTAATAAGCTCGTAGAGCTTATTTATAAGTCGTAGGCCCTCCCTTCGAGGTTTGATGGGCCCGTTGGGCTCCCTTAATGGGCTGCCAAGCCCAAAGGTGACTCGGATAATGTCCTTGGGTTACTAGTTTTGATTCTAGGGTTTTAACAATTTCATTTAGCACTCGTTACCACTTATTAGTCACGATTTAATACATGCTTCCGACTAATAAGCCAATGTACGTGTTCCCAAGTTAAGTTATTATGTTTACATGAGAAGTTAACGTATAGTTGTCGTGTATTTCACACAAACGAAGCAAATGATCTTCAATGTTCTCGTTCTAGTATTTTAAATGAGAGTTAAGCCTTAACTCGAATGTTAACCATGTTTTAATTCATGTACGCACCACACAAGGTATATTGTATGTTAAATATGGGTCGTGAACCATGCATGGGTCGAACCATGCATGCTCGTGCCCACGTACTCTATTCAACACAAGTTTACATGACTATTACACTAGACAAGAATATAACGAATGAAAATGACATGAGAGGCTTAGTCGTGACTTACAAAAGGTCCTAGAGTTCTTGGTTTTGGATTATGAAGCAACCCTATACGTTTATACTTAAAAACGTACGTGACCTAAGCTCCAAAGCTTGTATACCCGAATTCTTAGCTCGTGTTCCTCTTTATAACCTTATACTCGATCTTAAAAGCTACCTTGTGTCCTTAGAGTGAATTGTGGGTCGTGTTTGGTTCAGTTATTTGTTATGCCGAATGAGATAGAGAGAAAAAGGGAGATGGTTTATCTTGAGAGAGAGTTTAAGAGTTTTGGAAATGTATTTAGTGATAATGTGAGTGATATTTATAAGCACATTAGCTAGTTAGCTCTCCTTGGTTCTCTCTTAACTAGAATCGAGCCCTATATGGGTGGTTTTAAGGTTTCTAGTTGATTACACATGGTATTAAGTTAAACCACTCAAGTACCAATCTTAATTACCCAAATGTTGTACAAGATTTGCTAGGTACTTGCAATCTTAAGGATTTTGTGTGGTGTTCTCTTGTTAGCCGCGGCCTAGAGGGCAAAGGAAGTGAACAATGGTTATTAACCAATGTGTAATACTTAGTTAGGGGACACTAAGTACTAGTTTTAATTAGCAAGAGATGTACTAGTACTTTGGAAGATCATTAGGGGATTTTATGCTAGCTAAATACACTAGGGACGATTTCATATGGGTTTAACTTGCCCACATTCGGCTAACATAAGCTATTAACACAAGATTTGAATAAATTTTGTGCTTAAGGATAAAAAGTGGGTATTGGTTTGAGTCTAGGTATTTCCGGGGTGTGTCTAAATGTATTTTATTGCGAAACGTAACCCTTTTACGTGACCAATAAAAATAAAATACGCAAAGTTAATAATTATCTTCTTAATAACTATTTATTACTTGGTTGATGTAAACCTTAATTTATTTGATGACCGTTTACATTAATTGATTATTTCTAGTCTACGCGATTTAGCTTAAAAGTACACATTAAAAGTAAACGCGTATCGGGCCAAAATAAATAGTGACGAATAATAGGAGTCGTAAAATGACCTGAATTTGAGAAATGTTACAGTCTCCACCCGTTAAAAGAGCTTTGTCCTCAAAGCTTAAGACCTTGTAGTGGATGTTGAAGCCCGGTTTGTGAAAAGCTATGGGTATTTCTGTTTGAACGAATCTTCATGTTCCTAGGTGAACTCAGGACCCCTCTTAGAGTTCCAACGAACCTTAACCAATGGTATCCGGTTTTGCTTCAATTGTTTGATCTCCCGTTCCATAATTTCAACGGGCTCTTCCACAAACTAGAGCTTATCGTCAACGTGAATTTCTTCTAACGGCATGACTAATGGTTCGTCTACGTAACATTTCTTCAGATTAGACACATGGAAGGTATGATGAACTTTGCATCAACTCTTAGGGGAAGTTTCCCGCCTATAGGCAAACTTTCCCAACTTTGCTAACACCCTAAAGGGTTCCTGACATATCTCGGGTTTAGCTTTCCCCGCTTACCGAATCGTACGACCCCTTTCCAAGGTGAGACCTTGAGCATAACCCTATCCCCAACTTTTAACTCTGTCGTCTTTTGTTTCTGATCAGCGTAGCTCTTTTGTCGATCCTGAGCAGCTTGCATCCTCTGCTTGATTAGGACGATCTTTTCCGTTGTCTCTTGGATTAATTCCGGACCAGTCAGTTGAGCTTCCCCAACCTTGGCCCAGCACACCGGTGATCGACATTTTCGACCATACAGTGCCTCATAAGATGCGGCCTTTATGCTAGCGTGATAATTTTTGTTGTATGAAAACTCGGCCAATGGCAAATGTTTAACCCATCCTTTACCAAAATCGACCACGCAAGCACGTAGCATGTCCTTGAGAGTTTGGATAGTTCTATCGCTTTGGCCGTTGGTTTGTGGATGATATGCAGTGCTCATACTTACATTTGTACCCAAAGCTTTCTAAAATGATTTCCAAAAATTAGATGTGAACCTCCCATCACGATCACAAATAATTGAAGCAGGTATCCCGTGTCTTGCTACTATCCTATTCAGGTACAACCTTGCCAACTTGTCCAATGGATCATTCTCCCTTATTGGCAAGAAGTGAGCAGATTTTATAAGTCAATCTACAATCACCCATATGGAGTCAAAACCTTGTGACGACTTAGGAAGCTTGGTAATAAAATCTATCGTGATATTATCCTATTTCCACTCGGGTATTGATGGTTATACTAACAGCCCTGATGGCCTTTGGTGTTCGTCCTTGACCCTCGCGCACATCAAGCACTTGCTAACATAAGCGGCGATGTCAGCCTTCATGTTTGGCCACCAATACAGTTTCTTTACATCTTGGTACATCTTTTCAGAACCGGGATGGATAGAGTATTTTGACTTGTGAGATTCGTGCATAATTACGGATCTTAAATCTCTATAGCAAGGTAACCAACTCCTGCCGTGTAAACATAAAGTCCCGTCGGTGTGTGGTTCCAACCTTTCCTTGGGTATATCCTTTCTGATCATACCTCCTACATCTTCATTCACAAGATTCTATGGGTTCTAGGCTTTGATCTGAGCTTCTAAAATTCATTTTGGAAGACCCAAGCCAATAGTCATAACCAAGGCTCGAAATCGTAGTCGCTTAGCATTCAAGCCAACGGCGTTGCCTCATGTTAAGCTCTTTTTGATGGAGAATGTGTTGTAAGCTTTTATGGTCGGTGAACATGGTGCATCTGGTTCCATATAGATAGTATCTCCATATCTTTAGAGCAAATACCATCGATCCAAGTTCTAAATCATGAGTGGTGTAGTTCTTCTCATGAACTTTTAACTGTCAAGAAGCATAGGCAATCATCTTCTCTCTCAGCATCAACACAGCGCCTAAGCCTTTGCGTGAAGCATCACAATAGACCACAAAGCCTTCGCTTCCTTCGGGTAATGCCAGAATTGATGCACTGCACAACTTCTGCTTTATTAACTGAAACGCGTTCTCTTCCTTTTCACCCCAATCAAACTTGATTCCTTTCTGAGTGAGCTTTATCATTGGTTTAGCAATCTTTGAAAATCCCTCAATGAACCTTCGATAGTACCCAGCAAGACCTAAAAACTGGCGGATCTCCGTTGGTGTCTTAGGAGATGCCCAATCTTTGATAGATTCTATCTTGGCTGGAACCACATGAATACCTCTGAAAACTTAGCATACAACTTCTCTTTCTTAAGCAACTCCCAAATTGCCTTAAGATGTTCTTCGTGTTCCTTTTCGTCCTTTGAATAAATAAGTATGTCATCAATGAAGACAATTATAAACTTATCCAAGTAAGGCTTGCATACTCTGTTCATGAGGTCCATGAACACCGCAGGTGCGTTTGTCAGTCTGAATGGCATGACTTGAAACTCATAATGACCATACCGAGTTTGAAATGCCGTCTTTGGAATGTCTTGCTCTCGTACTCTAAGCTGGTGATAACCCGATCTCATATCTATCTTCGAATAAATACTGGATCCTTGGAGTTGATCAAATAAATCATTGATCCTCGGGAGTGGATAACGATTCTTTACTGTCAGCTTATTCAACTTACGGTAGTCAATGCACATCCTGAATGACCCATCCTTCTTTTTGACAAACAAGAACGGGGCTCCCCAATGTGAGGAACTAGGCCTTATGAATCCTTTGTCGGAAAGCTCTTGTAGTTGTTCTGACAATTCCTTCATTTTGGATGGAGCCAATCGATACGGTGCTCGAGCTACGGGTGCGGCTCCTGGAATTAAGTTGATTTGGAATTCCACTGGTTGAGCCAGAGGAAGACCTGGCAAGTCCTCGGGAAATACTTCAGGAAAATCTCGGACGATTGGTACTTCCTTAATTTGTTCTCCTTCCGACTTGTCCTCCTCTTTCTTGGCAGATATCTGCACCAAAAAGACCTGGCATCCTTTCGCCATGTACTCTTGAGCCTTTGAACAGGAGATAACGGTCAACCAAGATTCTCTCCCGTTGTTACTATCGTTACCACGGAAAGTCAAGGTTTCATTTCCATAGGGTACGTGAACAAGTTTCTCATCGCATACGATCACGGCGTGACATCTTCTTAACCAGTCCATACCGATAATGACGTCAAAACTACCCAATTCTATAGGTATTAGATCTATGTTGAACGGATGGTTTAAGAAATTTAGAGTGCAACCTCGTATAATAGTGTCTATCCCTACTATTTTCCCATCAGTTAATTTGACATCATAACGATTATCTAATGGAGTTGGGGCGATGTAAATCAGGGAACTAAATGCAGTAGATATAAAACTTCTATCGGCACTAGTGTCGAATAAGATATATGCATAGTGGTTGTTTAAGAGGAACGTACCTGTGACGACATTGGAGTCTGGGTTTCCCGATGCATTCCCTCTCTTCTCTACATTCCCAACTGCATAAACCCAGCCTTGTGCATTCCCATTCCCTCCATTCTTATTCTTTAACTTCGGACAATCTCTCTTGAAATGCCCTAGTGCTCCACACTCAAAACAACTATTCCCCTTGGGAGCTGTCCCATTGCCCTTCTAAGTATTAGCAACATTTGTGTTGCCGGTACCTACAATCGCTGGCAAAGTACCCTACCTTGTTGCACTTGTCGCACTTCTGGGTGCACGGGCCATTGTGGTGAAAATGGCACTTGGTGCACTTGGGCAAGTTTCCCCCATAGGGTTTCTTCTCACCAGTCCCCATACTGTAGACCTTGGCTACATTCTGCTTTTTGAAGGGTTGTTGTTGGTGTCCATGGTTGTTTCTGGATGAATCATCCGCCTTTATCTTGTTATCAGACTTTTCCGCATAGGTATAGAGATTCTGATCCATCAAGTCGTTGGCCAACTCAATCGTCTCATCCAACGTCTTGGGCTTGGAAGACTTCACATTCCCATAGATGTTATCAGGAAGTCCACGGATGTACTTGTTGATCTTCTCAGTTTCACTAGCATAAAACTTGGTACATATCAGGGTTAGCTCTTAGAAACGTTCAGTGTATGCTAGAACATCGTTCCCTTTGACCTTTAGGTTCCACAACTCAATTTCTAGTTTCTGGATCTCACCCAGTGGACAATACTTGTTCGTCATTTTCTTTTTAAGTCCTTCCCAAGTCATTGCATATGCCTTGGGACCTACAGTTCTTATCTGACCGTTCCACCAATTCAAAGCAGCACCTAACAGAGTGCAGGTGGAAAACTTTACTTGATTCTCAATCGCACAACCACTGATATTGAAAACTGACTCCATATTTTCAATCCACCGAGTCAAACCGACCACGCCTTCAGTCCCTTTGAAGTTCAAAGGTTGACACTTCATGAAGTCAGCGTAAAAACAAGGGCGCGCAGTTTGCACATTCCTTCAGTTATCCTCGTGTGAATTGTGGCTTCCATCTCCATTAGTAGAGTTTCGCAGAAGGGCTTGATCAATCATAGCTTGGATGGATTCTGGGGTCATGTTGTTTGGGTTGGTGTTGTTAGGAGTAGTATTCGGTCCTCGTCTCGTTGTAGGTGTCATGATTTGTCTAGATCACAAAAGACGAAAAGTGAGATCATAATCATGTCATGATATATAATGATTGATAGATGAGACAACAACACAAGAGATGTATACAATACAACGTAACACATCTATTTCATTCCTAACTTGGAAAATTTTACATGAAATAGTTTCTGATTACACAAAATACAATACAAAAGATCTAAGGTTATGCTAGCGGGGAAAAACCCCTAATACTTAACATGCCTGTACAATGACCTAGCAAGACGAAATGACATAAACCACTAGACGTGACTATCTGCATCCCCTGAAGCATCCTGGTGATCTAGAATCCTAGCATCTGGTACTGGCTGTCTAGCTCTTCACTGTCCTCGCAGTGCTAGCAACTCGGTCTGCATGTCGCCCATCTCTCGTCTCATGTCTCTCATCACTCGGAGAGTCTCTACCATCTGTGCCTGATGCCTATAGTCAGTCTCTCGAAGTGCTGTCATCTAAGCCTGTTGCATCTGGAAACGAGTCTCATGCACCTGGTGTTGTGTCTGAATGAGAGTACCCTGCAGCTGTAGCTGTGTCTGATGTGCCTGGATGTGGGTCTTGTGTGTATACATACGATCACGGTGGGTTTGAAGCTCCTGATGGGTCGCCTGACTCAATCCTATCGAGTGAGCCCAAGCCTCTCGGGAAGCATAAGCCTCCTCCTCTACCATCCATACTGGCTCTTGGAGAGTCATCCTATCCCCTGTAAGTAAGTCGACCCGCTGCGATTCCATATCGATTCGCTATGATATACGAGACCTACTATCCTAAGCATCCTCTAGTAAGGCATACAAGTCCTGCGTATCATGCTCATGGAGCTCAGCAAGCTCTGTAACCCTAGTATTAACCTCTCCTAGGTCATAGGTGCTACCTCAGGAACTGCCTCTGTCGGATCTATCCAAGTATCCCTAATACCATACCCAACATCTCTAATCCCCTGTCGCCTCTCTTCAGCATCTACCGTGCTGACAAACCCATAATTTATCCCCCGACCTCCATTAGGTATAGTAGTATAACTCTTTCCGATCTTATATCTGGAGCCTAGAGTGGACAAACACAACCTCTTGCGAGGTGGCTGCTCAGACTCGAGGATATCATCCCTACGGTCAACAGGTGGTGGTATGTATAGAGGTGGTGGTAGTGGAGGTGATGGTAATGCGACAGTAACTGCATCAATAAGGGCCTGAGTGGAGGCTATCCTGAGTGTCTGAACTTGGGTTGGACACCCAGGTGATGGTAGTAATGGTGACGGCACAGGTGGTGGTGATGAATGTGCAGGTGGAGCCGTGCACCTAGCAAGGCGCTCTCCTGCAGAGGGTGGTGATAGTGAGATAGGTGGTGATGGTGATGGAGTAGTCATGGCCAGAAGCCTCTCAACCTTTGCCTCTGGTGGAAGGGATATGGAAGCCTGAGGCCGGATGGTAATCCTAGCCCCAATAGTAATGTTGGTGGATGGTGGGGGTATAGCAGGCTCTGTTCCCTCAGGTGGGGAAACAGGCTCATCAGTAGGTACAACAATAGTAGAGTCAGCCGGAGCTAAGTGCTCCTCCTCCTCCTCGTCCTCCTCATCATCCTCGTCCTCATCCTCATCATCGGCGACATCCCCAGATGAATCGTCGTCATCATCATCTCCATCATCTCCCCCGTCCATAGGATAGTCAACCGAACCATCCTTTGTCTCATCATCCTCATACTCCTCTGGATCCTCCTCGGGATCCGACTCAGTAATATACCCAGGTAACTCAGCAGTAGGTGAATCAACAGGAGGTAATGGCTACTCCTCGGTTGGGAACACATGCTCATCCTCTAATGGTATGTACTCGGGGTATACAGGCTCTAGCACGTAATCAGGATCATGTGCATGTGCGAACATAGGCTCACGCTCATCCTCGTCCTGAGGAATTGGCGGTGTCTGTGGATCCTCTGGGCCTGGTATGTAATCTAGTGATGGTGGGGCTACCGGCTGCATAGGGAGTCCGTCGTATCCATATACGATGACCCGTGGAATGCCTCCCTCAGATACCTCCTCATCATCGGCTCCCTAGAAGGCTCTGCCGGGCTTAGAGTCGGTGTAGACGGGAGTGTAGGTAACAACGGACGATGCAGAAGACATGACTCCTGCAAAAGCAAAAATAACTTATATAAGTATTACTTATAAGAGAGATCGGTATGATATGTCTATAAGCTTTAATTATAAGAGTGGTCTCTATGTTATATCTATAAGACTCTTATAGTACTATACGTAATATAATTTATATACGCATATATCAATCATGTAAGCACTTAGTAATTACTAATGCTAAAACAGCGTATATCATATAAGCATATATCCTAGATGCAAACAAGTAATGTATGTATATCCCGTGCAAATCCCATTTGTAAAAACAGCATTTGAAAATGGTTATAGTCTAGATAAAAACTTTTAACCTGGTTCTCTATAACCTTGGCTCTGATACCAATCTATAACACCCCCAAATTTGAGTCGCAACGGAATGTTGAATATCTGAGGGCGTTACTTCATAGTTCAATAGCACAAGATATGAGAACGACCACTAAACGTGTCGTTTGAAAAAGATACATTGGATTAACAAAATACTAGTTTGTTACATAAGCTCATGACTTTAAATTGTTCCACAATATAAATAAAGATTTCGATTTATAACAATTGTCCCTAAAATGTAATAAGACCCCAAATCTTTAATATTGACTCTTCACTTATTGACTTCCAATGTATCATCGCACCTTGTGCCTTATTGACCTGAAAAACATGCATAAAACGTCAACATAAAGTTGGTGAATTCATAGGTTTATGTAAATCAATTGTAGGACCACAAGATTTCCATGTGTATGATTAAGCAACAGATGCAAACATCATAAAAAGTAATTACGATTTCCTAAGCTCATGACACCGAAACTCGACGTATATGGATGCAATAAATTGCCAACAAATACCCCTAAATGATGTTCTAACCCGCAACATCCTAAATCCGACATGGTATACGTTTGTTGTCCGGCAGACCGGTACAATGAGCGCTACTCACCCAAACGGGGACGTCAATCCCAAATAGATCTATTTATAACATTCGCGCTCGCAATCTAGCAATTGACAGTTCATGATAATGGGGCTCAGTGGGTTATTGCTACTTAGGCAAACACGTAATCAAAGTATAAAATGTACACTTGTGTCCAATTTGTAAAACAACGCATGTTCTCACCCTAACAATATAAATCATTTAAATAATTGTAAAACATGGGGATATGTCTGTGGATGATAAATATATCTAAGTATAGCAATGAAACACACTGTCAAATACCTAAGTAAATACGGCCAGTCTTAGTCTACATATTTAGGCTAATGACTTAATGCATAAACTATAATATCTTTCTAGTTTATATACACTGTTATCACTTGTGTGGTGGTGCACATGTTTATTGTATTTGTATTTACGTGATGGCTCTTGGGAAACGTATAAGCGTTGTTAATAAATATTCATATTTATTAAAATCCAAATAATATCCGAACATATTATAACTCGTC